>JAMKCH010055096.1:0-26465 GCA_023653785.1 Ophioderma brevispina | reverse complement strand
CAAGCTCTGTTACACTTATCACCCGGCTATCAGTTCATTAAAAGCCCAACAGCACCCCTCAACATATCCTCCCCATCCATATCTTCCAAGAAACCATCAGTTCTATTTTTTTTCAAGAAAAGTCTATGAAGCAAACTTACCAAAACGTTGTTGAAGCCTGTTAGGCCTACTCGTTCATGTTATTTATAGACTTTTATATAATCATTGTTAATCAATATTTCCATTAAAAAACAAACATACAACATAACAGCCAACCAAAAAACATATGGAGGTCATAAAAAGTCATAACAAAACGGGTTAGGGAAGCCTTGTAGGCCAACTCGTTCATGTTATTTATAGACTATTATAATTAATTCATTTGTTTAATCAATATTTCCATTAAAAAAAAACAATACAACATAACACCAAACACACAAACATATGGAGGTCATAAAAAGTCATAACAAAACGGGTTAGTGGAAGCCTTGGAGGCCTACTTCGTTATGTTTAGTTATAGACTATTTATAATAATTCATTCATCCTAAAACACCAACAATACAACATAACACCAGACACACAAAACATATTGGAGGTCATAAAAGAGTCAAAACAAATGCGACGACGTCATTGTACCACAGTAATATGGCACTAAATCGCTGGCCAGGCTACAGCGCTCGTGGCTTGCCATTCCTGCTCTTGGGAATGGTGCGCCGGATCGGGCCCCTGGTCGATCCCACCAGGAGGTCCAATCTTCTTTAGCTTCTTCCCTTTACCGCTTCCCTTCCTCTCGGGAGACGGCTAGACTTGAGCAAGTCTTTGGGGCGCTTGTGTTCGTAATATACGTAATCCGGCAATGCAATTCTTGCATTAATTTAAAATCAAACCACATAATCAGAATATTTGCTGCATGTTTCAGCAAAAACAACCCTTAAGTCACGATACGTGTACACAAATTTGACCATGGCCCCAAAATAAGGACATATCACTTAATCAGTACTGTCTTCCACCACCATGACCATAGCCGCCACAGTCACAGCCATGTTCATTGGCTAAATAATTAGGCTATGCTTGTTGGGCAACTAGAAATAAAATGAAGCCACAAATTTCATGGAACCAAGCTATTAGGGAACAGAAGTGTGAAACCAGCTAACTTTATAAATGGTGGATGGAGTAGATCCAATTAATTTAGTACTGAAGTCCCCAAGTGGGCTATTAGAATAATTAGTGAACTCAATTTGATTTGGCTTTAAATGTTTTGCCTACAGTGACCACTGATATGTACGAGTGTTTATTATAAGCCTACCATTAAAACTAATTCATGTTATTTTACTGTATCTCGCATAGTATGTCTTGTATTCAGCAAAGGGTGTAAAAGAAGGCAAAGGGCTACATTATTTGACTCCAGCGCCCACCAGCCTTGGACAAGGCTTAGAGATAGGCTAGAACCCAAAGACTGTTGGGCTAAAATTAAGTGGCGGCAAATATCACCATTACTTAACATTAAGGGGGAACAGTACAAAATGGTCTTCCTATTTGAAACACTTGCTTTGTGCGCTCTGTTGTAACCCATATCGCTGCCCCTGCCTTAGCTAGAGCAATGAACTTTGCGGAAGAATTTTGAATGCATGGTCTTTAAATATCTTCTGTTGAACGCTAAATTGACATGTCATTTTTTTTTTTTTTTTTGCAAATTAAGATTTAAAATTACAACCCTGTTTTTTCTAACTCCTGAGTCCCCCAGAATCGGTGTTTCACGGCGTTTCACATATGTCACCGTATGCATACCGCCAAGACTGTTTCTCAGCCATTTTTAATATAAGTGAAAAATTTGAAAGAATGGGCCCCTCACGCTGAATATACCAAATGCAAATTTCTCAGGACAATATCCGCCACAAAACTACACAAATTACGCGCAATTCTAGGTTTTTAGGAACTATAGCGTTGCACGTTCCTCGGCGAGGGAGTGTTGTTAAGGCCTGTGAAGCACGCGGGTACTCTATACGTGCATCCCTGTAATGTATAAAACGCGCTCAATTCAATGCAAGCGTATCGCTACGCTCTGCAAGTTTGGCATTTCCACAGCCCCATAATCAAAAGAATATTCCTCTAAAAAGTTACTGCAAAAACACGAAAACTGACAGATTCGACGGCCCCCTTTATAACGGTCATAAAAAAAATTCCAAATGGGGACTTTCAGGGATTTTTTAATGGTTTTAAAGATGAATTTTTGTCCACCTGCTTTCGAATGATACAAAAACATTTGACATGATATTTTTTTCCGGGTCTCCTCGCTCATCACGACCCTTCTAAAAGGTTATGACCGGTCAAACCGTGTGCATAGCGTTAGTCCTTTGTTAAAGACGCCTCGCATTTATATCCACCAAACCGCGAACGCGCCGAAGGCGCGTGTCCGAACGCCGAAGGCGTGAGGTATTCACCTAGAGCAAACGCATAGCGCAGGCGCGAACCGGGATTTTGAGATCCACGGGGAGTGGACTTTTTTGAACGTAAACAAAGCAAAAAATGTTCTACTGTCTAATCCGAAATGCGCAATTATTATTGTTTGGCAGCACGATCGACAGAGTAAGGGTGAAAATAGTACATACATGTTTATAGCTGTGTGCAAATTTAGTTACTCGGCGAAGTTGTGTGAAATAAAAAGCGAGAAATGTTTTTATAACCATGTATTACAGTTTAAAAATGTGTTCGAAAAAAGTGCAAAATTTTCTTTTTTCCACTCCTTTTTCCCCCCCAATTTTTGGAACAGTAAATCGCAAATCTCAAAGCCATTGTTGGATAAATTATACTGGTGGCATTCAAAATTCTATACTACAATGCTACGATTGTGCTTAAACGTAAAACCTCGTGCAACAGTAGCCTGCATTTTTTTACGAGAAGTTATCGGATCAAAAATTGAATGCTGGCGATTTCTGCCAGGCATAAAGTGCACACGGCATCGCTATACGTGTTGATACGACACTGCCTGTCATCCGGCCATCTCCCGCTATCTACTGCGATGATGTAATTGATACTGACTCGAGGGCTATTCTTGGACTATCAAAAAGGGAAAACATCAAAAAGCCCGTTTTGGCTACCCGGGTTGATTTGAATGCTAAATTTCAAGGCCATACTTGCCTCACTTCAACTAAGTTTTAAAGTTAAAGGCTATAGGTTCTAGTCTGTCGAGTGGAACTTCATGTCCTTGTGAGTTTTTCTTTTGTCGCATATGGTTGTTATTCTCTCTTAAAGCATGTGTACATCCAATACATAGGTTACACAGGACTTGTGTCAATCCATAACCAGGGTCCAATCTTTGAAGTCTATTTGCAGTAATTATGGTAACAGGGACCTATCACTGTCCTGCCGTGACTGGGATTGCCCCACAGTGAATAGCGTGAGTAAAAAGTGAATCTGGTGTTTACCTCAAATCACTGGGGTTGCCATTCCACCTGGTCTCTAACGGCCACATCCACCATCAGGGCTAATATTGAACAGAAGTCTAGCTGATGGTGGCCAACTGCTAGTAGGGTAGTAGTATCGTGTATATCAACTATCATTTGGGCTAATGTATAGTCTAGGTGGCTTAGTGTAAATGCAGAAAGCAAAAGCGCTAATAGTGAATTCAGCAACCTCAACAGATAAACTGCATGCGCATTTTTATTTTTAGGTTTCAAATTCACCCTCAACAATCACGTTATTCCGTTGTGCTGCAATGTCACTATACACTATCTATAGCGTTTGCTCTTTCACGTTTCACCTGAGCCGTCGAGGCGGATGCTACTAGTATGAGGTTTAGCAATCAGCGCATACTAGGCTCCCACCCAGGGCTAATGTACAGCCTAGGCTGGGGCTTGATTGTTCTTCTAGTTTCATTTAGCTTCCATGAATCGGTGACTTCAACAAAACCCGCATTTCTGTTACGCTCACTTTTATGTCCCAAGTTCGTTAATTTTATAAAGCTCGGCACTTGATATCGCCCGTACGTTGCTGAATCGAGTAAGATAAATAAACTACATGGGAGCATCAGTGCATACTAGCCTACATGCATCCGGGGTTAATGGCCCATCCTAGGCTGTTCAAAAATCAGTCCATAATAGGTTTGATATCCCGTTCATTAATCATTACAAAAAGTTTCACTATCCTTAAATTAAAAAGGGTTTCGCTAGTCATTGGAAAAGGTTCGCTAGTCAAATGAAAAGGGCTGACTAATCATCAATTTTAAATTTAATCATAATCGATTGTTTTTTTTTTTCTGTTGTTCGCACCAGTCAAGTAATACACCCTTTTCGTGTTTGTGTCGATGGACGGGCAGAACTCGTTTTTCCACACGCCTTTAAATTATTATCAGGAATTCTCGATTCTGATAGCAAAACTCCTTTCTGATGAATCACATTTTGAGCATTAACATTCACATATAGTCTTATAACATTACCTGTACCACTGTGCAAAATTTGAAATTGCCGCTTGAGGAAGTTTGTCATTTGCTTGAATTTGCCAGTGTCACTTTAAAGGAACAAGCCACGCAACTTTGTTGATAGTATTCTGTAAACCAATGCTGCTTTCAATTGCAGCAAGCAAGAAAATATAAGATTTTTAATGAAAAAGGTTGAAATTTTGTTAAAGGTTTCACTTTTGGGCCGGTGCCCCCGTTCATGGCAAAAAGCAACATTTGGAAAAGGTCACTTTTTGCAAGGTTCCTCCCTCCAGAAATTCTAGCTGTGGACCTTGTTGAAAATATGACAAAATCACTCGGATTCCAAACCTCTTTTCAGTTGGACCTCCTCACTGGTTATTTGTTTGCATGATACACAAAATGAAGATCTTTATATAATAGTGGGCCTAACGTGCACGTCTTGCTGTTCTCCGAGGATAGTTTGACAAGATTGTAGGGTTAAATCTGCTCAGGTATGGCCCTACTTAGTGAAGTTTTTAAGGGGTGTTGTTTGTACAATTCTGTTCACTGCATTTTAACTGACTTTTTTGGGGGGATGGGGCATGCCACACAGACTGGGCACATAAGCTAAAAAGCCCCCAATTGATTTAAATCAGCGTGTATTTTTTTAAGTGCCAAGTTTGTTGTTTTTGTTGGCATTTAAGCTACTAGTGATTTAATGATTTTTCGAAACTATCATTTGTGCGCAGAATTACCTTCTACTTGAGCCCTGTGCTGTGGTTCAGGGCACATCACCCAATTGAAATTAACAAAAATATTTTTTGTGTTTTGAAATTTGTATTTATGTCACTGTTTTGTAAGTTTTAATTGTCTGTGAATAGGAGCTCTGCTGTTTTTAGCATTTTTCTTTTTCAGTTTTGGTGTTTTCAAATATTAAAACTATGAAGCATAGAACCCCATCGGTTTTTACTGTTCAGTAGATTTACTTGTTACATCTTTAGAATGGCCCGATTTACATTTAGCACACAAAATCAGATGCCAATTAAATCACCTAGCTAATTAGTGGAGTTAAATTTTTGCTGCTTTGGCTGTTTTGAATTTATTTGGTTTGTTAGAGTGATATATGAAATAGAAAAGGTCACAACACGTATAGGTTCCACATCTGTTTAACCACTGAATCTGTTTATTTCCCATTTTCTTTTCTGAAAGATAATGGAAGAACTCATTTAAGATTCACCATACTTGAATTTCAATTCCTCTTAACCTGCTCAATATGTTAGCCTTTTTCTCTCAATTTGATGTGGGCTGTTGTAATGTGCAGTCTGGTGCACAATGACCAGCAATCACAGACCACCTTCAGTGTCACTCTTCATCTTCTTCATATTTGTGGCCACACACACATATGTATTGGATGTTCACGCTTGAACCTAAGGTAAATGACCCACATACACTGAGGTTCAGGAGGCTGGAGCTCTTAAGGCCTACTGTGTCCAGGTAAGATCCCCTACTGTTGGTCCAGGGGTAAATGCCTCTTTTTTCTTCTTTTTTCATTTTTTTTTTTGGGGTGCAATTAATCCTTATTTCAATGTCTACTCTTTTCTCCATTTTAGACTTCCGGCTGCTTTGCACTCCTCCTCACGCTGGCACTGCCTTTAAATTGGCCAACAATTTTGTCTGTGATGTAGATTTGTGCTTTTTGATGCCGAACTGACTATGAAAAGGTGGATGTGTCTCATTTAATGGTCAAATGTTTCGCATTTAGACGTTTTTTTTAAACATCAAACATGGGCAGTCACATATGTCCTTAGAAAATAAGGTTTTTCCAAAATATTTTTCATGATTAGCCTGAACACGTAGGCATATCCACGTGTAAAAATAGTAATATTCATATTACACCAAAACTTTTGTGAAAGGAAAGGGCATGATCCACAACATTGTCCCTCACACTTAATTTTTAACTAAGTTGAATTTTTTTATATCGCGGAACTGCCGGGGGGTGGGGGGTTCTTGGGTTTTGTCCGGTACCCATGCTTGTTCCAAAAAAAGAGGACTAGCTGCAAATGCTGGCCTACCGTTAGGGTATCAAATTCACAATAATCCAGTTCTAGTCCCGCCCCTTTATCTTGTATCAAATTCCAGTAAGATTGTGGACGGCTCCGTGACAACATGGGAAATAACGTTAACATGTCGTTAAAAAACCCTCAGTGTGGTCATTTTCTTACAGTAGTACAAGTGTTATTTTTCTCGATATTGGTTCTTTAATGTATATTTTTTATTCAGTATGAAAGCTGGTCCCGCTAGGGGTATAATTTTACCGCATTGGTCCGTTAGGGTCTATATTTCACGAAAACGGGTTATATTTAACTGAATGCTTGTCCTGTTTAGGGGTATATTTTCCTGAAAATTGTCCTATTAGGGGTCACTTTCAAATCCCTCTGGAACGAGCATGGTCCCACAAACCTTTTGAGACCCCCCCCCCCCCCCCCCGGGCTGAACGGTTATCGTCTTATTACATTCATGTGCAGGCTACCTATGCAATTCAAGTCGCATCGTATGAAATTGGCAATTTGTATTTTTCGTCTGTAAACGAACACCATTACAGCTCAGTGGCCAATGGGACCACGAAAACAATTGAATTGTTCATAACACAACTGCAAGATCGAAATCAACTACACTAAGCTTTTCTCACCGATGTCTAATAAAACCGGAATATAACAGGAAGTGCTGGAATCATGAAATACACCTAACATCGATGGCTGATGTACTATCTAGGCTGATGCTAACGAGCTTGTGGTTAGTCTTTATTCGGGAGAAAACGCAATTTTTTTTCCCACATAGTTTTTCATGAATTTTGTCCAATTAGACAGTCCACCTTAATAGAGTTTTGTGCGTATTATTAAAACATGTAAAAAGTGTCAATGGCGTGTTGTCAGGCTTTGAATATCAATTTAGATTTACATCTTTAAACAAATTACATGCACATTGCCATTGTGAAAGTTACATGCCCAGCTGATGTAAACATGCTACTAACATTCATTTCGGACTGGGTCCTTTCGGCTTTGCCAGCATCTCAATTTTTATTATTTCAACCTCCATGCAATTACATTCTAGGAAAAGGCTAAGGTGAATATTCTACAGATCACAATTTTTTAATTTGCATGCAGGATACAAAAGCTACATGCACAGAGAAGTAACATGCACCTGTGCATGTTACTTGCACCGAGAGAAATTGAATCATCCTGTGCACCTGGATATAATTCAACGCCTGTTGTGTTGTAGCCCGGATTGTGGGCTTAAATGTGGCGTGCTGTTTTGTGATTCAAAGCACCTATGCTAACAGCCCATAGCTACTAGCTAGACTGATGCATAGACTGATGCACCAGCCTAAGGGGGTCCTTTCCAAGTCAAGTTTGCCAGTCCTAAGGTTGTTCACAATCAGAAAACTGGTTTTCTAGTCCATATTAAAAGGGTTTTCTAGTCAATAAAAAAATCCCTATTCTAATGGGTTGGGTTGAGGTTTAACTTTAATTATGACTAGCTAACCCTTTTTCAATTTATGTACTAGCGAAACCCCCTTTTTAATGTAGGCCCCTTATGACTATCGATTTCTTTGCTTAATGAACTCTCTGACTAGCGAACTTATGACTAGGGATTTTTTTACCCGTCCTAGCTAGGCTAGTGTATTAATTCCTAGATGTGTTTTTCGGTGCTTGTTAGGCTAGTTTGCACCATGCTACATACCATACTAGCCTCTAGTGCATTATCTTCCTCAGGTCAGCTGGCGCGGTCGTCAGTGAGATTACTTCTCCATTGCCTGAAGCGTCAAATCCTGAGGCTTTGACTGAAAGTTCTGCGAACAACATTAACAGGAACACAAGAAATACCTGCTGATTTTGTTGCGCACTGAGTCATGGAGCTAAAGCCTTACAGCAAACTAGTAGTCTCATGCATCAGCCAAGCTAGTACCTGGATATGATCCTAGTTCTGGGCACTGATTGCGTGATGCTACTATATAGTATAAACCTTTACCAGTTCATCCTAAATAATTTAGCCTAGTATGCTCCTGTGCTACTACCTACTAGTTAGTACATGGCATTGCCTAGTTCTAACTATTAGCCCTGGTGGTTGGGTGTGGGGGATGGTTTGTGACCCACTGCACACAACCCTCCACCCTGCCGTGCTGGGTCCCATGTGGGTTTTGTGTGGTGCTGGGCTTAGTGGGCTGGTTTTTATGTGGGCTATTCCTAATGGGGCCATGTGGGTTGTAAATGAGTAACCCATGATGGGTTTATGCCTCATGGGTCCCATGTGTGTTTTGTATGGGGCATGGTGGACAGGGGTATCATGTGGGCTATTCCGGATGGCCCCATTAGGGGACCCCCAATGACCACGGATCGCCCATCCACAAAAATTCCACTTATTGGCTCTATTTTTTTCATAATAAGGTACAAATTTTAAAGACATTATGACAAGAAGTCACATTTGGGATCAGATGTTCAAAAAGTAAAACACAGGGGGGAGGTCCAATTTACCAAAAGGATCCACATTTTCGAGGTTCCGCACCACCCCAAAATTAATCCTGCTTGACAAAGATATGTTTGTAATGGGTTGTTGTATGACTATGGTTACTATTGCACTGTTTGCACATGAAGGTCCAATTGAATGAAATAGAATCTACAGGATTTAAACTTAGAAGTTTTATCATAAGGCTAAGTAGCATGCATGCATATTAGACCCAAAAGCTAGTCATGAGCGTGACCTGCCTTGCCTACACAATCACGCTGCATGTCCAAACTTTTGAGATGTCCAAGAATGCCCTCGAAATCAATGCATCCAGGTCACCACTTTCGTCATCAGCAGTAGATAGCAGGAGGTAGGCGGCCCGGACGGCTCGGTGGTTGTTTGTAAAATGCTCACCGTGATGACAAGCAGTTCCATATCCACCCGCGCACGTATATAGCACCGTCGCGTGAACATTTTACAATGTCTGGCGGAACGGCCATCATCACATTTTGATCCAGACACTTCTCTTTAAAAAATGCAGGCTGCTGTTGCACGAGGGGGTTACGTTTTAACGAACAAGATTAGCATGCTAGTCTCTTATTTGAAGCCCAATTTCCAAAAAATGGCTTTGACATTCGCGATTTCGGTGAAAATGAAGGCGAAAATTTTGCATTTTTTCGGCACATTTTTCACTGAAATACTACATGGGTATAAAAATATTATTTTCTTTTTATTTCACACAAATTTCGCCGTGTAACTACATTTGCACACAGCTTATAACATGTATGTTTTCTATTTTCACCTTCCCTATCGATTCGAATCTTGCTCCAAACATTAATAATTGTGTTATTTTCGCAAGCCAGCAGAGCTTCATGCTCTTGTTATCTCAAAACAGCCCACTTCAGGATCTCGAAATTCCCGGCTCGCGCAGGGCAGTAGAGTTTGCTACACAGTACGTGGGTAAGGTGAGGGCCGAGCGGGAGGAGGCGTCTTTGCAGCAAATTGGTTTTCCAGGGCAAGCAAAGGTGTCAATCAAGTTAGTCGTCATCGTAGCACCACCCAATTCATCGATGACAAACCGTTTTCAAACTTGCCATACGAGAACGTCGCCCTCACAACTCCATCATCGATTTTTGCACGGCCTAATTAGCAACGTTCAAAGCAAAAATATACGAAGTTCTTGACAGCTGCGAGTGTGAGTGAGTCCGTACGGTATGTGAGATGCGTGGCAGATGGGATAGTTGTAGCCCCAGTTGCGAAATAAAAGTCCCCGTAAAGGCTAGTAGTAAGTGATTCCACCTCCCCTCACAAAACACACTGAATATGCGACTAGACTAGGGCATACGTCAGTCATTTTATCAATATTCGTACTGCAGTGACCCGTCAAATTGCACTGCACAGACATGACAAGTGATTTTGAACAGTAAATTGAAATGGATTGAATCCTGACCGCGTATCAAAGGCCACGCAAAGTGACGTGTGGCGAACATCCCAAAATCAGGCCAGAAATGAAGGTCCAGTTCACAAGTTCACGCCGAGAATTTAGGAGACACGCACATCCTAGTCTTACCTCGGGAACTTACCATGTATTGACAGGCACCATTACTGCACATTTAAGGCTAAACTTTCGGCCGAACCATGGATGAACGATGCAATGAAACTACGGGGTTAAAATACAAATCCGTTCACTACAAGACTGTTAAAATCACATTTTTATAGTAAGCGAGATCAAATCAGTACACGTAGCCGTAGCTGCAAATCCCTCATGATAGTCATATTCAGCAGAGTTTACCGTACGTTACACCCGCGGGATCCAACAGTCTACACAGTGACACTGACATAACGATGCACGGTAATTCCACCATGATTTGCACCGTGCCCAGTTTTCACAGCGAGCAAAAGTGTTAGCATTTTACATTCCCAGCTAGCGTAAGCTGCATCAGGGGATCATGGCTGTATTCGCACCGGTATTATTCGCTTTGTTTTGAATCGTTACCAAAACATTCAATAATTTGTCAGTTCTAATAACTCGTACTCTAAGAACTATTTAAGGCAGAACGATGACATCATCATTGGGACCAATCAAAGGGATCGCTAAAGTTTCGGAAGAAATATCCGAAAACCAAGGAGTAACAAAGAAAAGGAAATATTTGCGAAAAGGAGATGCGAAAAGGCGGTGATTACGACTGAACGTTGACGGTCAAGAGAGGGACGGACTCACACAATTGAATATTAAATAATCAAAGCTGATTAAAAGGCTAGCATAGCGGGGTGAAAAATGAATTACGGCGGGGTGTTCTTGTGTTCTAAATTTTAGATTAATATAGAAATATAGAATTAAAATATTGCAATACCATTCCGTTTATGTATGAGGTCAATTGGACTGAAGGTATATTTGGCCATTTAGTAAAAAAAAAACATACAATTTTGGTGAATAATATGAAAAGATTTTTGAGATGAATGGTTGTTTTTTGACTCTATGTAACACGCCTTATCTATGGTAGTAAATTTTAAAAACACATCATGCCTTAGAACTTAAAAATAAGATTTTTAAGAGTGTATGTATAAGTATGTATAGTAGATATTGATGGAAAGGTGTGTTTTTCTCAAAATCATGTTTATGAAAGCTACTATAACGTAAAAAATTAAGTTAACTTTTTACAAAAGGGTCCAATTAGGCAAGTGTAAAATTCTACCCTAAAAGAGTATTGGCAAGTATGTGTACAAATGCATAAAATGGTTCTTGGTACATTGCTTCTGTTTGTGTGCCTCTGTGAGGATTCTGGTGTACTGAATAGGTTCTACTAATGCCATAAATAATGACCGCATACGATACAAAATCAAGGTTACAAAATCGGACCGCTAATCATGTAACTTCCCGGTTCAAGTGTGAAAAGTATACCCCTTTTCCAATTCAGTTGTTTTTTGCTGCCTTTTCACGTTACGTAGTTCGGCACCAATGTGAAAAAATACTCTTTTACGTGTTTCTTGGTTCTTGCCTGATATCTCCGTGTCAAGGAACAGGGACCCCCCCTTCCGAGATTTCAGATGTATGTGAAATCATTTTTTTAGAGTTGGTAGGTTTATCACGTGTTACATATTTTCACTTAAGAAGTTAGTGCGAGAAAATTACATTCCTGATAATGTATATTACATTGATAACTCTAAATTTATATTATTTCGGTCGTATACAAATTGGGTAAGTTAGTTGGTTCATAGTCGGGCCAAATATATAGTCCAAAACAGTTGCAAACCATATTGACTGTCAAATAATTAGTTAAAATATCGATTGGATTTTTTTGTCTTAAAATATGCAATTTTCTTAGTAGTCAAAATAAATGAAATGTGTTTAAAATGAGCCCCCAATTTTGATGCATTTCTATGGATTGGCTGCTGGATTTGGTTG
The DNA here is from genome assembly GCA_023653785.1 of Ophioderma brevispina. Lineage (NCBI taxonomy): Eukaryota > Metazoa > Echinodermata > Ophiuroidea > Amphilepidida > Ophiodermatidae > Ophioderma > Ophioderma brevispina. The sequence goes on along the minus strand of JAMKCH010055096.1, from coordinate 14,184 downwards.
GCGGCGCACACTTTGCGGCACACTGGCCCCGATCTAAGTTTGCATTGCGAAGAAGTGGGGCTACCTGGAAGCAAATAGCTGTGGTCTGGGAACAGCCACAATCAGGACAATTGGAAACTCTTGGTTGCCCAGGTTGGAGCAACAATGCACGGGCAGGGGACCTTGCGGAATTCAGTGAAGCAGCCAGACGTTGTAGGCCTAATCATTTGGCCTAGATCCTTATTTTGAGGAATCACTGTTGTTTGTGGGGACACGATAAGAAGAAGAAGACTTTGCATCCTTGCTATGGGCCCTTGTCCTGCATGTTTTTTTTTTTTTTTTTTTTCCCCTTTTTTTCATTTTTCCACATTCTTGTAAAGTGTACAATATCGATTTAACAGGCAATAGATGACATGGAATATGTCAATTCACAATGAAATGATTATTAATGTAACAAATGCATTCAATAATTGCTGTCATTTAGCAGTTGTATCTCAAAATTTAACTAGGTGTAGGAAAGTGGGACCTAGTTTTATTAGAAAGGTAAGAGAAAACAGTCGGTATAACAGGCTCATTCACTTAAATGTAAAGAGTGGAAACAATAAAAAAAAAAAGAAAATTGAGAGAAAATTCTGAGGAACACATGAAAAAAATGGAGAAGGCAGAGTGGACAGACAGGTGGTCGCACCCGAGAAAGAAAAGGGTAGAAGGGGGGTAGAAAATAAGGGTGCCATGGGTCCCCATGAATAGATATCCATGAACAAAATAGTCAGACTTTTTGCCAATTTTTGCAAAAATTTGGTGGACTTAGCATTTGGTGTTAGTATAAATCATTTTGATGAATGATGGATGAAGGATGCTGTAAATTGTGCTACCCCGAGAGAACAGGAGGTGCCCCATATCCTAGAGACATTGTATCAGGGAGTCATATTATATATTATTGCAGGTTTTAAACTGGATGTCAGAAAAAGAAAAAATGACCATTATCGGACATAACACCAATTCCATAAATCTAAAAAAAGATTACATATCATTTTTTAATTTAGAATGAAGATCTTCATCAAGGTGCATTCAGCCCCCTTAAATGAAATTCATCTTCGACCTCATTTAAAGAGCAAGATTTACATAACCTTGCTCTGGAGGCAATCTTTGCATGAAATGAGCTCCTTTCTCATATCACTAGTGAATGATGCAAGCCTTCTAAATTAGTAAAAGGTGATTTGCAAGCATGCACAAACAGATGATGTATATCCAAATAAAATTAATATTTGAAAAGACATTAGACAAATATGAAAATATGAAAAGACAATATGAAAAAGGCAAAAACCCTAAAGGCTCAAAAAGGAAAAAAAAAAAAAAAAAAAAAGATTTGCGAGCGGAGCGAGAATATCAGGTTTTTTTTTTTTAAAAATATTTTTTGCCCCCAAAGGGTTGAAATTTGGTTAAAAGTTCTATTTTGCAAAATTTGAACCCCCCCCTTTTTGAGGAGGTAAATCTGGGGGAAGCTAGTCCCCTTTTGAAAAAAAATAAGCCTCCTTAACATCATGTTTATGGGCCCGGGTTGTAGGTTAACAAAGTATCATTCCAGGTCTCAAACATGCGTTAGATACTTTGAATTAATGATTGACTTTTTAAAGTTTTTTAGGAGATTGATAGCAATTGGTGCAAGCCAAGCCAGCATGGATATGGACAAATAACGTATTTAAAATATCATGCCACAAAAGTACAAGTACTGATAAAAACAACATAACTGACAAGGTAATGTAACTATAAACACTCTACTTCCACAGATTTTATCAAGTAGTACTTTATATCCCTTTACAGTGGTTATAGCCATTCAGTTATTATAGTAAATGTATGTATGTTGTGGCATTTTATCCAAGTGGATGTATAATCTGGGGTGTAGGTATTGGTTGTAAGTTAAAGTGGGAAATGCCAAAAATGACCAAATTTTAAAAAGTATTGTGCCATATTTGTGTAAAAAATCACAGATTCATATAATCACCAAGATCTGCTAAATCACAAAAAATTCAAATCAAACTGCAATAAACATTTGTAAAAATTTCGCCAATGATTTTCTTAAATGCACCGGAAGTGTTAAATCGACAAGATTCTGTTAAACCACACAAGGTTCTGTTAAATCGCACGACAAGATTTTGTTAAAGGTCCATGGCCCGATCGCAAATAACCTCGTCCCCAGAAGCCCAGAGTTACCGGGAAGTGGTCAACATTTTGGTATCAGAAGAAAGAAGAAGATACTATTTTTTCATGTACCCTGTGAATAGTAGGGCAAAAGGTATTGGTTTGGAAGTATGAGCGAAAATGGACCATTTGGTTAGCCAATATTAATTTTACACCAGTACTCTATGGGATTACAAAATTACGTTGTTAGCTCTCACAGCAAAACGGGATTGAAATATCGGCGCGAAACTTTAAGATGGGTTTGGGGTGAAGGCCAATCTATTAGATGAACATTTCATATCTAAATCGGGCCATCCCCTTTTTAAATCGTACACGTTTCCATAAAAATTGACAAAAACTACACACAATCGCATAAGAATTTGTAAAATTGCACAGGATTTTAAATCCACATAGGGTTTGATTAAGTCTTGAGGAAATTATTGAAAAAATCTTGGAGGAAGGAGTTTGGAGGATGTTGAATGACTTGCACAAGATCATCTCGAAATCGCATAAAATTTCAAAGAATCACGGTTAAATTCCTTCAAATACATATATCTTTACTAAATCTAAAGATTCGTTTCGATGTTCATAGACTGAATGCGATTTACCACTTTTCTCCAGTGACTCATGGTGGGCTGCCTTTTTTAAGCTGCCTGAGGTTTGGACATTAAAATTTACTTACATAGAGACCATTATCTTAAAAATCATATTGTTGCCAGAAGCCTGTGTTTTTGACTAATTGGCCCAATTTGACATGTAAACATAATACCTCAACTGAATGCCAAAGGTATTTCAAGTATTTTCAGCAAATTTAGAACATTCAAAAATGGATGTTGTTAATGTGTAGCTAAAGTTTAAACCAGGGGGGGTAGGAACGATCTGATCGTTTGGGCATTGAGGGATTTCCAACCGTAATTTGGGAACTGCACGTGCATTTTACTATGGCAGTCTCGCACCGTGACATTAAAAAATCACTATCTCAAACCTTAATTCAAAAGATCTTGCTAGTAATATCATAATAAATAAGAAAAAAATATATAGATTCAATACGTCGGGGTTAGTGATTAAAACCCTCTGCAAAATAGTGTATTCCCATAAAACGTCATTTAGATTTAAAGATTTCGTGACCAGGCCTGGTCTTTAGTCAAGGTCTGTGTGTCACCGTTCGATATGCGTAAGAGCGCCCTCCTACCGTTATTTCTTAAGTCTTTGAACACGACTAGCACACGGAAATTGATGCCGTTTGGTTGAATTTGCTGTTGCTGTTACGTTGACATATCCTACCCCCCCTCCCTGAGTTTAAGTATTATTCAGCTTTTAGAAACCTAAATTTGAGAAAACATATATTTTCACTCAATATCGCTTAGATACTGTATTTTTGTAAACTTTAAAAGTTTTTGTTTTTTTGTTTATGTATTAATTTAAATAGTTCTGAAACTTAGTCTTACCATGGGATGGGGGCATGTTATTAGATGTCAAAATATCAATATCTCAAAAACTATTTTTTTTTTACAAAAAAAAATATGTTTTGACTAAAAGGTCTCAAACATGCGTTAGGGATATTTGAAGAATGATGCACTTTTTTTAAAGTTTTTATAAGAAGATTGACTTGACAATTTTGCAAGGCCAACAAACCAGCATGGAAATATGCGACAAATAAGTCATTTAAAATATCATGCCACACAAAAGCATACCAGTACTGTATAAAAAACAACATAATGACAAGGTAATGTAACTAGAACACTATACTTACACAGATTGTGATTCAAGTAGTACAATATATATCCGGCTTACAAGTGGGTTATAGCCAGTCAGTTATTCATAGTAAATGTATGTATTGTGGATTTTATGAAGTGATGTCTAATCTGGGGTAAAGATGGGAAATTGCCAAAAATTGAACCAATTTTAAAAAAGTATTGTGCCATTTTGCAAAATCAGATTCTATAATAATCACACAAGATTCTGCTAAATCACACAAATTCAATCAAACTGCATATAAATTTGTAAATCGCCAATGTGATTTTCTTAAATTGCACGGAATTGTAAATCGCACAGATTCTGTTAAACCACACAAGGTTCTGTTAAATAGCACAACAAGAGTTTTTGTTAAAGGTCCATGGCCCGAATTCGCTAATAGCCCTCTTCCCCAGAAGAAGCCCAGATTTTACCGGAAGTGGTCAAATTTTGCGTATCAGAAGAAAGCTACTATTTCTCATTTACCCTGCCTGAAATCTTAGGGCAAAAGGATATTTGGTTGGAAGGTATGAGCGAAAATGGGACCCATTTTGGTCTCCGACCAATATTAAATTTTTACACAGTACTCTATCACTTACAAAATACTGTTTAGCTCTCACAGACCAAAAGGATTGAAATATCGGCACTGCGACGAAAACTTTACAGATGGGGTTTTGCGGCGGAAGGCCAACAAATCTATAAGATGAAACATTTCATATCCTTAATCGGCCAATCCCCCTTTAAATCGTACACAGTTTCCATTAAAAATGGAACAACAAACTCAACACCAATCGCATAAGAATTGGTAAAAATTGCCCACAGGAGTTTCTTAAATCACATAGGGTTTGTTTAAGTCTTGAGAAATTATGAAAATCTTGGAGGGAATTTGGAGGATGAATGACTTTACAAGATCATTCGAAATCGCATAAAGTTCAAGAATCACGGGTAAATTCTTTCAAATACATATATCTTACTAAATCTAAGATTCTTCGATTTTCATAGACGGATTGCGATTTACCACTTTTTCCAGCTGACATGGGGCCTTTTAAGCTGCTGAGGTTTGAATTAAAAATTTACTTACAGAGATACCATTATCTTAAAAAATATTTGTGCCCAGAACGCAATGTTTTTACTAAATTGGCCCATTTGCAGTAACATAATACCTAAAATGAATGCCAATGGTTTTTCAAGTATTTTCAGCTTAAATTTAGAACATTCAAAACAAATGGAGGTTTTAAAGTGTAGCTAAAGTTTAACCTAGGCGGGGGTGGATAGGACACGATCTGCCTATCGATTTGGGCATGGGATTTCCAAACGGTAAGTTGGGGAACTGCTACGATTGCATTTCTATGGCATGTCTCGGTCCCAGTGACATTTAAAAAATCATCCTCTCACACCTTAAGTAAAAAGAGCTTGAGCCTAATATCATAATAATATAAGAAAAAATATTAGCTTCAAATTCCGTCGGGGTAGTGCTTAACCCCTCTGCAAAAAATATTTTATTGCCAATAACGGTCATTTAGATTAATTATTCGTGACCAGGACTGGTCTTTAGTTAAGTCTGTGTGTAAGCGTTCGATATGCCCGTCGTATAAGGAGCGCCCTCCTAACGTAAGTCTTGGAACCGAGACTAGCCACCGGAAATTGATGACCGTTTTGAATTTGCACGTGCCGTTAGCGTCTGGCATGTCTACCCCCCCCTGAGGTTAACTATTACTCAGCTTTTAGAAACCTAAATTGAGGAAAAAATATATTTTCACTCAATATCGCTTATACTTACTGTATTTATGTAACTTAAGTTATTGTGAGCTTCTGGGACACAATAGTTCCGAAACCTACTTACATGGATGGGGCATTGTGATATTAGATGTCAAAATATCAAATCTCAAAAATATTTTTTTTTTACAAAAAAATATGTTATTTGAACTAAGAAGGACCCAAAAATCACCTTTGGCTCATATCGGCAGTTTCACATTCATGCCAGAAGAGGAAGGAACAGGGGTAGCCTCCTTCAGCTTTTGCAGTTTTCAGCTCAATTAGAGCATATAAAACACAAACGTTTTGATGCTAACTAAAAGTTCAACTATTTTTAGGATTTAAGAAACATGAATTGAGGAGAAAAACGCGTATATTCACCCAATATCGCTATACTTACTGTATATTTTACAAACTTAGAAGCTTATTGTGATAGCTTCTGCGCGACGAATATATGTTTGAAACTATTTACCTAGATGGGGCCATGGTTCTAGATTGTCAAAATACCAATATCTCAAAAATCATTTTTTTGCCCAAAAATGTATGTTTTGGCTAGGAAAAGACCCAAAAAAACTAACCTTCGGACCACATTGGCAATTCCAATCATACCTAATCTGAATGCCAATGATATCTTAATATATTTCAGCTGCAATTTGGGAATACAATCATGTTTTGATGATTTTAGCGTAAAAGTTTTACCTATTTCAGGTTTTGACAATGAATTTGAGAAAAAAGCAATTTTCACCCAATATCGCCTCTACTTACTGAAGTATGATTTATCAAACTTTTTAGAGGGCTTTATTGTGGGCTTCTGGGAACGCGGATATATAGTTCTGAAACCGACTTACATAGATGGGGCATTAGGAGACCATCTCAAAAATCATTTTTTTTTGTCCAAAAAATGTTGTTTTTGGCTATTTAAAATTACCCAAAAAACCACCTTCGGCACCACATTGGCAGGCAATTTAACATCATGCCTAATCTGAAAGAAAGACACAAATAAGCTTTCCATTGAATTAGTGATGTAGGTTGCTATGAAGGTTGGGACAGTAGATCCTAAAATAAGCCACTTTTGGGAGTTCCACTACTCGCCTAGTAGATTGTTCCGATGGTTCACAGACAAGTTTAGTTATGAGATCATATTCGTGACGGTGGGTTGGCTGGCCGCTTATCTCAGCATGGCAGCGGACATCAAATTGGCGTTTCCAGCTCCGACGTCTTAAATTCAATCGGGGATAGTTGATTTTCTAATCGCTCTTACAAAACACATTTCTTAGCGATTGTCGTTCGCGGGTTATAGTTTATTACGAGACAAATACCAGTACAACACTGCAAAAATATCACATTTAAAATTGGGGCACGCTCTTCAAAAATTGTGAATATTGCCAGTTTTAAATTAGGCAAGTTTTCATTAGTGGCAAATGTGTGTTATTGCACAAAATAAGAAATATAACTTAACGTTATTGTACAAATAATCGATGTGCAAAGTTTGCATTATTTAAGGTTTGATGGGTGTGATGCCCCCACGTTATGAAATGTAATGCCCTTGTACAGCGCAAAATCTGAAAAATACTATTTTCTCTTTTTTTTGATGGGGGGGTGTTTTCTACTTGAATGTTTCATGCAATTGATGTAGAGTTGTATTTATGCCACAATTTACTTGCTACAAGGCGTGTTCTCGGACCACTTGTTTCGCCTGCTTTCGCGTATTATAGCTGTTTGTAACGACAAAGAGCAGCCACACGATTGCAAACTGTACGAGTACAGGTGTTCCCAAAAAAGTTGATGCAAGCAGAAACAGTGGACGATTGCAGATATCCCCCTCCCCTACAGCACACCACAACACCGCACCCCTATGCCAACACCCCACATCACACACTACCCAACACCCCGCAACACATCACCCTCCCCAACACCCTGCAACAACCCACCCCCTCCAAACACCCGCAATACCCAACCCCCTCCCCAACACAGTGTATGTAATACCACAAACCCCTCCCCAACACTCCGCAATACCCCACCCCCTCCCCAAAACCCTGCCCAACACCAAAAAAAAAAAAAACCAAAAAAGAAAAAAAAATAAAAACAGAAAAATAAAAGATAGACGCGGACACGCGGAGGAAGCGGCGGAAAAATACATCACCCCTCTCTCAAAAGAAAAACACGAAAAAAAACAACAAGACATTCAGCCCGACCCACGAAAAACAACAAAACAAGAAAAAGAAAAAAAAAATAAGAAAAAAATAAAAATATAGAAAAAAAAGGGACTGTCGGAAAAACGCAAAAAAAGAATAAAACAAAAAATAGAAAATAAAAAAAAAATTAAACAATCATATTTACACCCACTGTAACCATAAACTACTAGAAAAAAAAAAACGAAGAAACAAGCAAACAAACTAAAAGAGAAAAAAAAGAAAACAAAAAAGAATAAAACAAAAAACAATAAAAGAAAAAAACAATAAAAGACCAAAAACAATACAAGCAAAAACACATAAAAAAAAATAACACAATTAAGAAACAAATATTTTAATAAACAAGAATATGATAACAAAACCAAAAACTAGATTCCAACCTCACTTCTTGTACCTTCTACCTAAAGAACACAACAAAAAGCAATCACACATATATCCCCCAAAACCCCTCCACACCGCACCCAACACCCCGCAATAACCAAACCCCTCCACAGCCCCCCCCACCCACAACCTACCACCACCCCCTCCCCAAAACCCGCAATACCCCAACCCCCTCACCCAACCCCCGCAACACCCCAAACAACCCCTCCCCAAACCCCGCAAACACCCCACCCCCTCCCCAACACCCCGCCAATACCCAACCCCTCCCCAACACCCCGCAATACAAAAACACGACAAAAAAAAAGAAAGATACACAAAAAAAACGACACAAGAAAAAAGCCAAAAAACAAAGACCCAAAAAAAAAACCACCTACACAAAAAACCGCAAAACAACGCACAAAACCCAAACCCCCTCCCCAACAAAAAGAAAAAAAAAAACCAACCAACCCCCCACAACAACCCCCTAAACCCCCCAAACACCCCGAAAACCCCAACCCTCCCCAACACCCCCGCCAAAACCCCAAAACCCTCCCCCAACACACCCGCTCTAAACCCCAACCCACCTCCCACACCCGCAATACCCCAACCCGCAATAACCCAACCCGGGCGCCACAACACCCCTGCACATCCCACATCCCGCCCCAAAACACCCCGCAACAAACACGCACACCCCATGCCACAACACCCCGCAACAACCAACCCCCTCCCCCCAACAGCCCGCAATACCTGCCAACCCCTCACCAAACACCCGCAAACCCCCGCACCAACACCCCAAACCCATACCTCCCCAACACACCGCAAATACCCCAACCCATCCCCCCCCCAACACCTTTTGCAACTCCCACCCCCCTCCCCAACACCCCGCAATCACCCCACACTCCGCAACAGCCCACCCCCCTCCCCAACACCCTGCAACACCCTTACCCCCTCCCGTACACCCCACAATACCCCAGCCCCTCCCTAACACCCAACCTCCTCCCAACACACCGCAAAAACGCAGCTCCTTCCCCAACACCCCGGCAAAACCCCAACCCCTCCCCAACACCCCGCAAACCCCAACCCCCTCCCCCAACACCCGCACAACCCCAACACCCCTCCCCAACACCCCGCCAATACATTACCCCCAACCAGCAAAAGTTACGAAAAAAAAAAAAACCAAATAAACCTAAAAAAACCTCTCTTTTTTTCCCACCCCCATACAACCAAGAAACAAAAAAAAAGAATATAGACCAAACGTAACCAAAAAATGAAACAAAAATAAAGAAAAAAAAAAAAAAGAAACTCTAAAAACAAAAAATAAGCATACATACACATAACAACACAAAATTTAAAAGAGACATAATATGAAACAAAACATGACTTCAAAACCCCCAAGGGAAAAGAAACACAAAAGAAAAAAAAAAAAACGAATAAAGGTAAAATTAAAAAAATCAAAAAACTAAAAAATTAAAAAAAAAAAAAAAAAAAAAAAAAAAAAAAAAAAACATAACTCAAGAACCTGCAAACAGCGAACCAAACATCAAAAAAACAATGCACTCCCCAGTACACTTACATCCCACCCGAACTTTACTTATACGTTTCTCTACGCAAAAACACGCAAACTATACGGGTAGCAAAAACAATAACTCCCTCAGAACACTTCCCAAACTCTCACAGCGACCCAAGAACATAAAAAAAAGGCGCTCTAATGACATAAACACTTTCACTTAGCAGCCCATTTCCTACATAGGCCATAACAGCCTAATCTTACAAACACACCTACAAACCCAAGATCCTCCTAACTTACACTCTGTTCTAATCCCGACAAAAAAAAAAAACAAGAAAAAAAAAAAGCCAATAAAAAGACCAATAAAAAAAAAAAAAAGAAAGCAAAAGAGAAGAAACGAAAGAAGTAAAAGAGAAACAGACACACTTTGAGAAAAATACGGAAAAGACAAAACAAAAAACAAAGAAAAAAAAAAATGAAAAAGAACAAACAACTCAAAAAAAAAACCCGTGCCACAAATAAAACAAACACCTCAGCAACAGCCACCCACTCCAACAACTTCAAACACCCATCCCCCTACCGTACCCACAATAACCAGAGCCCCCCCCCTAACACCCAACCTCCTCCCCAACACCCCGCAATACCGCAGCTCCTTCCCCAACACCCCCGCCAAACCGCAGACGCTCCTTCCCCAAAACCCAGCACCACCCCACCCTATCACAGACCCAACCCGCCAACCACCCAATCCCCTCCCAAAAACCCCATCCCCTCCCCCACACCCACCCGGATCCCAACACCCCACCTGCTCCATTAACACAGAAATATTGCATATCCAATGTACTGTTTCAGCTATTACAGCAATTACGCATATTTAATTGATCAATTAATCAACAAATGCCCCTTGAATTGGCCCACATGCACTTTGCCGCATTATGTTCAACAAAAGATGAATGCAGACTAGTCTTTATTTGTAGTGAGAAATTTTGCCTATCCAATGTACCGTTCAGCAACACGCAATTAGCATATTATAATTAGCTCATTTACATACCTAAGCCGCCAGTATATCACTTCTTACTTTCAATGCAAAAAAAAAAAAAAAAAAAAAGATGCGCACAATAACAGGCGTTCATGCAGGGAAGGAATTTTGTTGTATCCGAATTGTTACGTTTAAAAAATTATAGCAATTACGAAGATTTTATGCATATTATTAGCGTCATTTGCATCCCTAATTAACCCAAAATACTGCCAAAAATCAATGAGGTCGAGAAATCTTCAACCCGGTTCTTTACCACCAAGTTACATCATTATTCTGCCTATGGAACTCAAGATAGAACTTGTGTACACAAGCCTTTTTTCCTTAAATTCATCAAATTAGACAACCTAATAGCATATTTGATGCCAAAATGCCACTTTGACCCATTATGATTCACCCAAAAGATTTGCACGGCATGTATTCGTTCATTGCAGCGATAGGGAAATTTTGGCCTATCCGAGGTACTGTTTTCAGGATACATAAATTACGCATATTTAATTAGCTCATTTGCATGACCTAAGCCGCATGTATCCACACGTTCCAAATGCAATAAAAAGACATGCGAAACATGATAGGCTTTCGTACAGTGCAGGAATTTTCCGTTATCGATTGTACCGTTTCAAAATTAATAGCAATTACGTGATTTTGCATATTCATTAGCTCATTTGCATACTAATTGCCGAAATACCCGAAATATAATCAGTTCGAGAACTCTCCAGCCCGCTCCTTTCCACAAGTTACATCATCATACGTCTTACGGAACTCAGAAATTGTTACACAACCTTGCGGGGAAAAATTTTGTTAATTATGACATAGATACTTAATTAGCATATTTTTACGCCCAAAATCTAATAGATCGAGAACTCATGGACCGCTCCTTTCCACCACCAAGTTACTCATCGCAGCCCTACGGACGCCAGATAATTCGTACACAAGCCCGCGACCACGGACGTCAGGCAGACAGACAGCATGACAGACAAGACGGACGGACGGACGGACGGAACGGACGGACGGAGGACAGACAGACAGACAACAGACAGACAGGACAGACAGACAGCAGACAGACAGACAGACAGACAGACAGGACAGACAGACAGGTGTTGATTACTAACAGTCTCTGAGAAAAAGTTCAGGCGAGAAAAAGTGCAAACGTCAATCTGATGGTTGTTTTTATTTATTTTAAAAATGTTTATGTAGTATATTATAATTTGTTTTAAACACATTATTGTTGTGTCTCGACAGTGCTAATCTTTGTCCCGTGTACCTTTCGGAGAACCAGAAAGTGATGTTATATTGAAACTTTAAGCATGTAGAGGCCTCGTGTGGATGAGGGCATTGCAAGACTTCATAATGAAATTTACCGATTCGCACCCGCCGTGTTGTTTATGGTCGCGGATTTTGAACTTACACGATGGGGATTGTTGCCATACAGGAGAGACATCCTAATACCGTCGGTAAGCATGAATATTCTTCACAATGGGTCTACACGAGTGAAAGTAGAATTTGTTGTTCTGGTCATTACTGTTGAGTAAAATTGTTGTATGAAAAATCAACAAATATAGGTGAACTGAAATGATTTTGCAATTTCGATCCCTTGAGTCAATACATGAGTTACGGTGAAATCTTAGGGCTAAAGGATGTTTAGCACCATATGTACCCCATTTTGGTCGGCCAATATAATTTACACAGTACTCTATATGGAGATTACCAAATCACGTTTTAGCTCTCGCAGCAAACTGGTTTGAAATCAGCAGCAAACTTTACAGAGGGTTGGTGAAGGCCATTCTATCAATATGAAAACGTTATTATTATATACTAAAATCGGGTCGGATGAGGCCCCTTTAAGGCAAACAAAGTATTACGAGTATATTAATCCGTTGTATATGCACAACGTTGAGGGTAAAAGGAAAGAAAACGAGGAATTTTAAGAATAACATATGCGCTCCATTGTTTTTAGAGCAAGTTTTGGAGTTTTAGAGCGAGTAATGTGGGCGAGTTAGAGATGATGGCGAGTTTAACCCCCACAAAGTTAGACGGAACTGCAAAGAAGTCTGCTGGCAGTTACGGAAACACCTTTAAGTCCTGCTGGCGAGTTACGAAACCACCATTAATATGCTGTGCGAACGTTACGGAAAACACCATGAGTCAGGTTGGCGAAGTTAAACTAAACACAAAATTTTGGGGAAGGTTGAAGATGTTTTTCTATAGTTTGAAGGGTTGCTTTTTTTGTGTTGAATTGTGAATTTTTTTGCTTGTGAATCAGAATTTTTGGGTCGCAACCTCTGGGAAATGTGGGGCAAATTTATAAACTAAGGGGGGTGTTAAAATTGTACAGGGCGTCAATTGAAATAAAGTAAAATCGTGTTTAAATGTACACCAATGTATTTATCTCATTAAGGATTTAAAAAAAGTATCGGTTTGTCTAGGTTTTACCTTTAGTACACGGGGATACAGCCCTGATAAGAGGTTCGAGGTCATTCTGGGGCAAAAAAAACCAGTGCTCAAGATTTTGTTGAAACCGGGGTCAAATTATTGCCCTGGTCATACTGAAGCAGAAAATTCATTTCGTAATCATGAGGTGACAGCTCTGCATACAATTGACGGTCAAGTTTTGGGACCCCTATAGACCATGTAGAACCTTGTTACAGTGTGCCCCTAATTACGAAACCAAATTCAACTTATTGAAAATAAGGCAAGATGAACAATGTGACACATTTTAAACACAAATCCTGAGCACTGGGTAAAGTTTACCCCCAGGATGACCTTGAACCTTAAAGACACTATCAGTGATTTGCTAAATCAGCAAATCAGAAACAAGGCGGTTCTCGAACCAAAGTGTCGCCTGGTTGCGCGATCACTTGCGTTTGATTAAGTTTGGCAAAAGATGATTAGAAAGAGAGCAGACATGATGGGAGAGAAGTGTTACAAAGGTCACTGGGGGTCACAAAGGTTCTACATGAGGTCCCCAAGGTCACATGAGGTCACAAGGACACATGAGGCACCCCACCCACTGCCCCACCCCCACCTTCCCCGGATGACCCTCCCCCTCTTTGACACCCCACCTCTTCCCTACCCCGGCACACAGATTTGTGAATGGGCCAAAGGTGACTGAGGTCACCAAGGCACACAAGGTCACATGAGGTCACCAATTCATATGAAGTCACCAGGCACATGAGGTCACAAGGTCATATGAAGTCACCAAGCTCACATGAGTGCACCCCGCCCTCGGCCAACGCACCCCACCCCCCAAGAACCTAACCCAACACACCCCACCCCGACCCACCAAGATGCACACCACCCGACCCCTCCAGACGCACCGCACCCCCTCACCAACGCCACCCCACTCGCCACTAACACCCACCCTGCCCCTCTCCAACACCCCCACCCTGCACCCGCCCCAACACCCCACCCTTCCCCTCCCCAACACCACCACCCTTCCACCT
>JAMKCH010055095.1:0-17340 GCA_023653785.1 Ophioderma brevispina | reverse complement strand
GATAATTAAGCATTATAAAATCCTTACCAAAACAGACACCAAGCTGAAATTTGGTCCAGACATAGATCAGGGATAATCAGGTGATAATGTTGATGTCAATTTATGTTAGAATTTTACAAGGGTCAAACCTTGAATTGATAAGTCTTAAAACTGCACTGAATAACCAGGTTGCAAAGTAGAATTATGTGTACATTTCATGGGGAGTTTGCCTGATATTAGTGAAAGTTTAGATTCTTTGCAGCCTGTTACATACATAAGGCAGTTAGGAACACCATGTTGAAACTTTGTACACACTCAGCAGGGGCCCCGCTTAACCATATTTCAAGAATTTGGTGCAAAATGTCTGACACTGATTTTTAGGGGCCAGGTCAAGGTTAAATTGGACTTTTTGCTATTTACACAGCTATATCTCTTCCAATTAAAGCTAATATAAGCATAAGATTGTACACACAAGGGTAGTATTTACGATTAGCTATCACCAGCCCAAATTGGAAGTTATATCACTTTTACTTTTTTACTTATGCCCCAAGATGGTCTGAGGGGTTTTTGAGCCATTTTGACCCCCTGTAACTTTAAATGGAGCAAGGTGCATTTTTCTGATCACATATTTGCAATTGGCAAACAAAAGGTAATCCATAATGCCGAGTTTGAAGGGTCGGAGGGGTGTAGTTTTTACTTATGGGCCCTCTGAATATGGAATTTTCACACCGTAGTACAGGTTTTTGAGGTGATCACCCCTCAAAATTTGAAATTGCTGTGGCGTGAAAACGAAAAAGAGGTACAGAGCTCAAATCTTCAGGATTTTAGTTTCTCATTGAAATCTTCAATACACCAAAAAAGAAAGAAATCATGACGGTGTGGTGTACTCGATTTGTTGAATTGGCATGGAATGACCTGTTTGTAGTGAGATGGCCTGTCCTACACCCAATAACGAAACATACAATTATAGAGGGCGGACTGACATCACAAACACCAGATCCAGGGGACGGCCAAGAAATCCCAAATCTAGAGGTCGTCATTGGTTCATCACGTAACCTGAATTTGTTAAAAATGCCCTCAAGCAAACAAACTTTCCCCATTCCAAATCGCTAGGATATGAAGAATCAATTCCACTATAGGAGTTATAATAAATGCCGCAATATGGGCCATGGAAACGCCCCATGACCGTCCCACACCGAGCAACCAAATCTCGGCTTGCGATGAGCAGTCTTAAGTTGAATGCTATTCGTAGTATATCACTGCAAACTCAAAGCGCCCCACCAAGAAAGAATGCGCCAGCGAACAAGAGCAATTCACATGCACAATGTGGAATTCTATAACTCCCGACCTGCCGAGGTAGCGCTCCTGAGTGCCGCTATAACAAAACAAAAAACACCCTTAAAACTCTGGGAACGCCCCTTGTCAACCAACCCCCACAGCACCCCCCACACATCACATAGCCAGCCCATCCCCCCCCAACACGGGACTCAAGCCTATATAGGTTATCTATAAATTGACATTTGAATAGTATTTGTATGATTGTATATTCTGAGAATGAGCTTTTCTGAGGATATCGTGAGATATCGAAATGACCGAAATCAAAACAGAATTGCGAAATTAACCTTTTATAGATTTTAATCTCTGTGAAGCCCTAAACTTTGACCCCTGTTTAGTGTACCGGCTACCATGGCCATAACCCTTAATAATCTGGATAGATTTTCGACAGAACATAAGAGATAACTGGTAAAAGAGACGATATTGCGATAGAGTGATCAATAGTTTGAGCCCTGGGGAGAGGCGGTGGGCCGGACTCACATGTGAAATGGAGATAGGGTGTAAGGTGGGGGGGGGCGTTGCAACCCATGGCAATTCGGTGGCCAGAGGACGTGCGAAAATAGTGGTCGTTGGGTGAGAGCCAACCAAACTTGCCCTAAATATTTTTTTTTGTGGCAAATTTACTAAATTGTACAACAATGAGATATTGATGATTTTTTTTTAAAAATAGGGATCTTTTTGGGCGACAGTGGACAACATTTTTAAAAAAAATAAAAAAAATAAGGTCTTTGGGTGAAAATGGGCAAGAATTTAAAAACACAATAGGGCCTTGGATGACAACGATGCTGAAACTGGGGCTCTTAACAGGACTTACGCGTCATTTCCAAAATAGGAGTGTAGATTGAGCTGATTGAAAGTCGAAAGCAAAGAAGAGGGAAGGAGGATTTATCTACAAGCTTCTACAACCATAAGAAATGCGATTCATCGAGACTGCAACTGTATTTTCTTGACTTTATCATTACATGTTGTATATCATATTGTAGCCATGTGAAAAAGTTTTGAAAAAATGGGAATTATTTTGATTCTTGTTTGCCATAGTACTGAACAGGGCCTCTGATTGGCTAAACACAGGGGAACAAATGTAAAATGCTAACGGTAACTTGCATTTAAAACCCCCCCCCCCAAACCATTCTTGGGGAGAAGGTGCATGAAGGAAACCATGAAGCCGGATTTTAATTCAAAAATTCGGCTCATGGGTTATGTCCATTGCTTTGGATTGTTTGATATCTTTACTAAACTTTCAGGTTGATACGAGCTTAGTTTTTGAGTTACGTTCGTTTCCGTTTCATACAATCCCGATTTTCATTAATGAGATATTGAGGAAACGTAATCAAAAATAATAAAAATTGTAAAAAAAAATATTAATTGGCCTCAAATCTTGGAATTGTTCATTTATTTTAAAATAAATTATTACAGTTTTGAGTGCTTTATGGTGCAAATAGGGGTGATCTAATGGGTTAAATTAAGTTTTTAAATAATTGTCTAAAATACTGGGTGAGTGATAACAAAGAAATAAAAGAATGCGTCGAAGCTGGAAAACATGTTGGTTGAGCATATTGAATTTATTTCATTTTGTAATAAAATTAGTTTTGAAAAAGCTTGTATATGTAATCAGAATAATAAAAAATATATTTGCTTAAAACTCCACGGGTGAGCATTTTGTACATACAAATGTATACACAAAATGCATCGAACGGGCGAGGACTTGCGGCCTTAAATAGAGCATAAATTGAACGGAATGTCCTATTTACTTCCAACCAAAAGCAAATGAAAGCTGAAAGTTACATTTGTCCTATGGTGAGATAATCTCAATATGCTAGTAGACTCAGTTTTTTCAATTTGAAAACATTCCTTGTAAAAAGGTGTAGACCTAAGGAAGGAAAAGACGAAGAGGGACATTTACGCAATGGTAATAATAACTTTCATTTCAGAAGGACTGGTGCAAAACAGTACCGGGGGCAATAATTTTTGTTCCAATTTTTGCATTTTTACAGATTTAGCAGATAATTTCCCAATGCCTGACGCAGTTCTTGTATTCATAAAAAACAAAATCCCCGTGTTACCCCATGAATTATCAATCGGTGCGTTCATTATAGAGTATTGTATCGTACTTAGTAACCGTAACTTTATTAATTGACATATTATATCAATTCACACTATAATTGCCTAGATACCGGCTGCAACTCATAATTGATGAGTCCTATGGCTGACTAATTGATGCCTAACACCCCAATGTGTCAACCCCTCCCTTACCTTTGGTGTATGACATTCAACAAATCCCCTTCACCAAATGGAGATTTCCTGTTACAAGCTCCAATTTCTGGTCTTATTGCCTATTATAGAAGTGTCAAAAGGGATGTGAATTTGTCTGCTGAAATTATTTTTCAAATTGTTTGTAATTCTTTTAAGCGCCGACTTGAAATTGATCGATATTGAAAAAAATGCAAGCGTGTCTCTTTTCTCCTGTAAGTATAACCTTTAGCAAGGCTCTGTTCTGGTTTGTTTTAAGGGGTTGAGGAATGAACTGCTTGGTTTGGCAAATTTGTTATAAAAAGTGCAATCAACTCGATGCATTATCGAAAAAGGACCGCAATCAGGACCATGGAGATTTGTCACAAATTTGAAAGAGTCAGAAAAGTGCAACGTATTACGTTGGGGTCCACAGCCACAATTCAAAGAAAAATACCATGGACTATGTTTGTCTCTAGATCACGCCTTCAGTTTTCGTCAACATTTGCCAAATTTCACCACCTATACGTCTACATAGTGGAAAGGTATTGGCGTAGAGCTTTTCTCAAAAATCATACCCGTTACCAAGGAAAAATTATGAAATATACACAGGAAAATTGGTCAAATCCATCCTGACAACAACGTTACTGGCAACGTATTTTCAGTTACATGATATATGACTGTGTAGTAACAGAGTGAGGACCGCGTGTTGCGTCAGTGTACAAGAGTCGAGTTGCTACGGGTGACGTTCGCAGAGGAGCGTGCTACGGGGTGTGTAGCATTAATTTTTGTGGGTCAACCGCGGCAAATATTTTGCTTTGGTTGCTGTTGCATGGCCCCAAACGGTGAACGGTCAAAGGTCAAGGGAGGTTTGGAGCTTCAGATATGACAGATATGGAGGAGGAGAAAAAAGGTGGGGGGAAAGATTTCTCTTCTCCCCCCCCCCCCTCCAGAAATTTGAGGACACGTGGAGTTTTGGCTGCATATGGCCCATCATTGGCGGCCACCGGTCAACAGTTCCCGCACCGTCCGTTTGACGGCACACGGCAACATACCGGACACTTGAGAATTTTTTTTTTGAGTGATCTATAATCTGAAGAGCCAACGGATGTGGAATCAAGATCAACCTAAATCAACTGCATGCATATTTTTATGTTATAAGGTTCTGCCTGCTTAATTCAGGCAAAGCAACAGCTTTTCCAAAAGAAAACTGTACGATGAAACACCATTCCCTGCTGGCTTAAGCCTCTGCTCCGAATGGATCTTTCCCCGACTGGCGAGGAATGCAGTAGTAATTACTGATGGGGATACGCGAGATTGTTCCCTTTAATTAATTTCTGATCCTTTTATTTTTAATACAATATACGTACAGCTGGGACGACTTCACGGAATATGATCGAATTTGAGTTTGAGGAGTATATGAGAACAAAAAATAGAATACGAGTGCTGGAACACAGGGTCCCGGTGACGAAGTATTTATGGTCCGCGTACGTATCATAGTCGGAACAATGGTGGAACATAGGGCAATCGATTCAATTGACACTTCACACAACATCAGTTTCAAGCTTTATTATTCTGTTATCGTCTCTGGAGCCCCGGACTGTGGATCCCGACGGACTCTTCTGCTTTTCACACCGGCACAGGGTAGGAGGGATTTAAAAAAAAATAGGAACCTGTGAGACTTCGGGTTGCGAAGATGCAATATTTAGAAATTAAAAAATGCAAAGGAACGACAGAACACTGTTCCTTCAGTGATCGCTTCCGTTTTCCAGTGCATCGCTTCCGTTCAGTGACGCTCCCGTTCACCAGCTAGCGGGGGCCCGACGCGAACGCGGGCCTCCCGCTAGTCTCAATAATTAAAAAAAGAAGAGGTTCAAGCATATGACCGATTTGCCACCCATATACTCCACCACTGGCGAGTGCAAATTGTGTAAAACGTTTTCTATGGAGTGTGAACTGCGCACTACATGTAACTCATAGGGGATATGCCCGAACACCCCGGGAACCACAACCAGTGGGGTACCGAGGCAGTCGATACAGAGGGGCAAAAGTTCCAAGTAGTCCCGCCAGAGGGGCAACAAATAGCAAGTCCGTCCGGTTGAACTTGCTCCAATTAGTTTTTAACTGACGAAATTTGCGCATTTTTTTAGCGCGGCGAAAATGCCAAATTACTTTAATTTTGCCCAAATCTAGGCTGAACTTCGAAAAATTACCCGGAAAATTACACGCGAAGAGGGATGTGAAAGTGCGTATTTGGTCCATATCGTCCGCTTTTTTGGAGCCAGAGGGGAAAACTTCCCCCCCCCCCGGGGTCGGACGCCACTGCCACCACCATTCTGGATGTATGACATTTGAGATTTGACAAAGCCCTGCTGCCAGGCATAAGGAGCATAAAAACCGTGGCAATAACAGTTGGTGGAAGAAACCACCGAGGTTATTCGTCACCACAATGAAGCCGCGCAGTGGAGGTAGACAGTAGCTTTGGGGATTCCAAACAAAAAAGAGTCATAATTTCAAGTGCAAAAACTGTAGGTGACAACACACATGTGGCTATAGCTCACATCTCAGCTGGGTAAGATAAACTGAGAAGAAAACGATTCCTGTATAAATTTGACTCTGTCCACAACAAAAGCAAAATTATTTAAATTTTATCTATTAGTTAGCAAGAAATAGACATTGTCAATTAGATAATGACAATAAACAGTAGACCTACAGCAGGGAAGCCCTTGGAGCACTTTAAGTGGCCAAAGACAATTAAAGGATTATGGCGCATGCATCTCCCACATATCCCACGACACAATACGGGACTTAGACGAGGTCTGACGTCACATCTGTTATTCTGCTATTATACCAGACCAGCGTTATTCGGGATAATTTGACACAATGTATTGGATTTGATTCCTTGATTCTTCCACATTCTTCAGTCCACAATGCAAGTTGAAACCATCTCGCAAAAAAGGCACAATTCGGGTCCGATACAAACAACAACTTATATCCTTCTTCAGTAACGCATCTAAAATGTTCTTTGTATATAAATCATCCCCAGATGCCTTCAGATTCCAATATTGTTTACATTTTATTCACTACCTCTCTCCGAGCACACTCATTGTACATTTCCTCAATATGATACATCCCACATTTAGCAACATGGAATATTCCACATTGGTACGTCTCTAGATGTACTCATTTCTTGAAATAACTTGCCCAGAATTCATCCAAAAATCTACCCTTTTCCTATACCAAAACACAAACACAAGCCTTACGCCCTTGCCAAAAGACTAACACAAACATATGTCAATTTATAAGCCCCAAATACTGCTCTCTCTAACCAAAATCGTTGGCAGAAGTTCAATTCCACTTTCACAAACAAAAGGCAGCACCTACCCTCAATACGTGTACACTTACTGTCGTCTGCCAACACCATTTTTGACCCAGGGTGTGGCAGGAGATATAGTCCTCCGTGCTCACAGTCCGGGGAAACAGTGGTGAACAATAGGGCAATCGATTCAGTTGACTCTTTACGGCAACCTTAGTTTCACGCTTTATTCGTTGTCGACTATGGAGCCCGTACTATGATACTGGCCGGGACTATGATGACTTTTCACACATGCCCCTCAAAAAGTAGGAAATTTTAATATTACAGACTCAAGTCGTGAAATAATATTAATTTAATATACAGACACGTCTGTGTTAGAAGAGAAGACAAATCGTAGTTTACTTGGGAGGGATGCTCTGTGGCAGCGTGGAAGGGGCTCTGAGACAGGTGGAAAGGGGAAATGGGGATTTGGGGAAGGGACCATGAGGAAGTTATATAGGACCTTGGACTCTGGGGAGGTTGGGTTTAATTGGACGTATAGTTGCAAAGGGGGCCGTGAGGGTTAGTTAGACACCGGCCTAGGTAGGCTGGACAAAGGTTGACTAATACTACCAGGTCGGTCGCGTCTGATATAAGGTTCACGGACGGGAACCTAACAAACCCTAACCTTGTACCTCCATCCGCAAACCCGCGACAGCGAGAACCGCGCAATTCTAGTTTCTCTAATAAAGCGCTGTACAAAGTATCTAAGCTCTTGTACTTATCACACAAATTCAATCCAATATAAATTAATATAAACGCATGATTTTACAGGTCAATAATTAAAAAGATAGGTTCACGCACTGAAAATTTCCACCCACCCCCTATACTACCACCACCATTCCATTTCTTATTGTATGAAATTTGAGATTTGAACCAAGTCTAACGGGTTTTCCTCATTTTAGTTTGTTTCCTCTGCTGCCAGATACGAGCAAACAAAACCAATTGCAATAACAGTTGCATGGAAGAAACTACCGAGATATTCGTCACCACATGAGCCGCTCAGTGGATGGCAGGACCTGGCTTTGGGGATTCCCCATCAAAATGAGTCCATAATTTCAAGTGCAAGACTGTATTGACAACACACATTGGCTATAGCTCACATCTCAGCTGGGGAAAGATAAACTGGGAAGAAAACGTTTCCGGTATACATTTGAGGACGGCCATAGGTTTTCATCGTCCCGAGTGGTTGCGTATGGCACGATACAAGCTACATTCGGGGAACTGCACGTTCAAATAAGCCCGTAATGAGGCGATCTTTTTTCATGCTGTTCGCCCCCCCCCTTTCTTGTGTGTTTGCTGCAGCATGATTTTGATGGACCGTGTGTGAGTCCGTGACCCGGCGGGTTTGTGTGGTCGATTTAGCGCATGATATGAAACTTGTTTCCGTGCCTGCAATACAATACGTATGTGCTCTTACATAAGCCAGATCACCACAACAACGCAAGAGAGCCGTGTACAGAAATAAACCGGTGTCGGGAGTTTATAGTTCCACAGTCATTCTCAACCGGTATCAGACGTGAGGCAGCTGGAGCCATCTTCCGCGCGCTGCTCTTTACGGTACAGTGGTGGATGTACATCTACGTGGGCGCCCAGCTGGAACTTTTTTTCCCCGTTTCAAGAAACCAAGGCATCTACCAGAAGAAAAGGGACAGAGAGATCTACAATGGGCACGTGAGTTCAGTACCTTTTAGTAAACGTTGTCTAGTGCCATTGTTACTGTTAGCAGTGTGCTCACTGAGCCGTACCACTAGACACGCGACTGAAAATCAAAAAATCCCCCGCGTGCTTTTTCGCATATTCTTTGTGTTTAAAATTCCAGGGGAAGTTAACTATTGAATTTAGAAATTCATGTCCCAGCTCAAAACGCGCTTTGTTCGCGAAGATCATGTTACACGTACTGATATTTAGCACCACAGTCCACTTGATCGTGGTAATTTATAAACTTGGGTCCAGAGGCCTATACTTTGAATGTATTTATGCCTGAGACTAATATACCTACATGGATGGGAACGCACCGGCGATCTATTGTTTATGCGGTGAGGCGTTTCGATCATCCTCTTATTCGGACACCGTGGCCCGGGCCCGCCGTGCGCGGCGCTGTTGGCATCTTTTCACCCAAATGCGTCCACTGTATGTGAATGTTAGGCCTTCAACAAACAAACGAAAGTCATCTGCAAATACCACCATTAATTATGCTTGAATAATTAAAACAAGTTACGGTAAGCAAAATTAATTTATATTCCCTACAACGAACTTTGTCGATAGTCCAAATCTGAAATGGAAGCAATGATGCAGCACGGCTAAAATCCCAACTGTCAATCGAGTCCCGAATCCCGACAATGTTCAAAATTTCGGAAACTATTCTGTCATTAGAGCGTTTATTGAGGGGTTTTCGCCCAAAATTGGCTCATTTTGTGCATTAGTTTGTTCGGTCATGGAACTGTTTGGTCTGCAAATGACTTAATTTAAACAATGGATAGATCGGTTCATCGTGTTAAGATTAAAATAAAATAAAATATATAATAATAAAACATGTAAACGAGATGAAATTCTTCAAAATACAAAGGAACAAAGAAAAATGCTGACAATGCCAACATTTAAGTGTAAAATGACATATTTTTGCATTCGTTCACAGAAGAATGGTAAAAGTTGTCGGCTTAAAACTTTTTTAAAGCACTTGAGCCTGTTGGACTATTTCACGTTCACATTTTCGTTACCATAACAACCACAAAATAGTCAATTTTGAACAAGTTATAAAATAACATTTCTAAAAAAAAAAAAGGCCATTTAGCACATTAAAATATGTTTTTTTTCGCTCATATTTGCATGGGACCATGGCAAATGGTAGCCATTATGAGTTGGCAACTTTTTTCTAACAGACTCTGGTATTGAGCATAGTCAAGCTGAATGTAACAACGATACCAAATAGCACTTTATGATTAAACTTTTGCTTAAAAATGGCAACAATCACTCAAATTGTGTAAATTACTGGTAAGTTAAAAATTGGCCAAGCTCGTGTATAGCTCACTGTGTGTGCTTAATATCATGACAAAATGGTAACATTTGCAGCCTTGGAACTTTTTCCAAGCCAATCTTAAATTATTTGAGCATGTCAAGTTTAACTTTGTTAAGAAAAAACACACAGAATAGTCATAAATATTTATCCCAAATTGGGTCAAAATCACAGCAATTTATTACAATTTATATGTTAACAAGGTTCAGTGGTTGCGCAGAGTGTGTGCAAACATCATGAAAATAGTAAGTACCCTATTCCAAACATATCTGGTATTGTTTGAGCATATATCTTAAAATTTAACCAAGGAACACAACAATGCCAATTTTCACAAATTTGCCAAAATTGGGGCACAATCATACAAATTTTACAAATTTGCATAAAAAAAATAAAAAACGTAATTTTGCAAATTGAGTACCTCCCTTTGGGTGCTTACATTTGATTCATGCATACTCGCAAAAATTTAGAATACACCTTGAAAACTAACTTTTAAGCTGTGGCCTGTTATAAAGTTTTTTTCCTGACATGTCGCGCCGGAAACCGCATGGGGGGGGGTAGACACATAAACTTTTGTACAAAGTGGACATTTGTAATCGTTGACGTTTGCAATTTAGCTTGCGGTTGGTGTGTTTGGCTCCGTATGTTTTTCCTATCAAATCGCAATTCTCCACTACCAACCCCGGCATTGCAGGCAGCCGCTGTGCAGCTTTCGGCTGCCGGCTTCCCATTCCTTTCTTGGCCCTAAAATATCACGACCTTCCTCATCTGTCCAATTATCTTCTCCTAGTACTTCGTCTAAGTCCAAATCTTCCAATTAACGAAGTCGTCGTCCATAATTTGATAGTAGTTTGACTAGTTTTTTTTTCGTGCCCCCACACAAGCTGCAGGCACAAAAATTACGTGTGATTTACTTGACAACTTGTAAACACAGTATGACCTGTGACATAGTGCGCGACACCCGAGGTCATTTAAAACGCGACCGATACTGCGTTAACATCATGCGCGCCGTTCGTCGAAAAGACCGATGAAGCGGCAAGAGCCGATTTCAGTGACGGAGTGGCGTGATTACATAAATATACCGTAACCGGACGTTCACGCAGTGGACAAAACAGATGAGGAGCAACTTCCCACCCTTTAGGTAATATTAGTCTCAGGTTAGTGCTAGTGGCTAGTCCGGGCTAGTAATATTTTGGCACTTGGCGGTCATAATTTTGATTGTTGTGTGTGGCATGGGTTTTAAAAAATTAAATTTCCCAATGGTAAAATTTCCTTTCCCATGGTGAGATGGTCGCATTCTCACAGATTTCCCACTATATCTATGTAAAATTTCCCTCCAAATGGCCAAGTTTCCCTCCAAATGTAAATTGCCAATTTCCCTCCAAACTGCCAACGTTCCTGGGAAGGAGCTCCCAAATTCCCCCGATTTTCGGCCATGTGTGTGGGGGGTTTATACATGGGAAGGTGATTGAGGGCAGTGCTTACCAATTCAAGGTCGATCCAGAGGGGGCAAAATTAATTCCCAAGGGTGTCCGCGCCAGAGAAGTAAAAATTTGGTAATGGTTTTGGATTTTGGGCTCCAATTATCTTAACTTGTCAAAATAACAACATGCGTAGAGGCACAAGAAAATTGGCCTGAATTTACTTGAATTTTGTCCAACTTTCGTAGTGATCTTCAATTTTCCATACAATATTTCCCACCACTAGTATTATTAAATGCAAATCTTGGTCAATAGTCGTACGGTCCCCCCGCTTTCTTGAGCCGGGGGTGGGGGGTTGTTGGGGCAACGTTCCCCCACCCCAGGAGCGTCGCCAGGTTAAAATCATAGGAGCAGACCTTCATATTCGAGGAGAGCATAGCTCCGATCTCCTACAGCTCTCCTGATCAGTCTTTCAGGAACTCAAAAAATTGAGCTCCTTATTCCTTAAAGCCTGTGTTTTTGTTAAATGATTATTTGGAGCCCCTTTTTGATGCTCTAAATGAATACCAGGAGAATTTATTACAAGCTCCCTCTTATTTTCATAAATTAAGGCCTGAGGAGGGGCGAACATCATGGGGGGGGGTGAAACAGTACAAAAATGAACTCATTTTGGTTAAAAAAAAAACCCTAATTTTTGCGCAAAACCCCTGTTTTTTCCTAAATTTTGAAACAATCTCATGGGGGGGGGCGCCGCCCCTCCCTGCCACCCCCTGGCGCCCCCCATGCTCCCACCCCAGTCACTTGGTTTGTGCGAGTCAAGACCATCCTTTTGTGAGGTGGCGCTACAATCATTATTGCATGATGGTACAGTGGACAAACAGGGCCAAAATTTAGCATTTCCCGTGCCTTTGCATCACCGTTAAATCACAATTGGGCATCCCCGATTTCTAATTTACAAAATCCGCGTCTTTGGAAAGTTTGTATTTTGCCACTACCACCCTGTGAATTTGGCATCCTCACGGAATAAACTGCATGGGTGTGCGTCCATATGGTACACATTTTCAGCCTTTTTGGTTTATTTTTTTTCTTGAAAATGGGTATACCAGAAGGACTTGCAGTCTGTTGCAGTATATTTCCAGTGCTCAAGCAGACCGTGATGAATGCATGCAAACACAATGTGAAATAGTGCTACCAGAATGGCTCAAATACATTTTAAGAAGATTCTCACAGCTTCTTGGGGCTTCACCCCAAAACCTACACCAAACTGACCAAAGCATGTTTTGTCGTGAGTCGTCCTCCAGAGTCATGCTATTTTGGTGGCAGCACTCAAAATCCTCCTCCCTGATATACAGTTCTGGATACATGTACATGTAGGAACCTATTTTTTTTTTCTTTCCACTAAATCTGCAAATTGATGTCAAATATCATTAGCACAGCAAGGGTAGATAAGTTAATGTCACAGGTATAGGGGAGACAGTGGTTCAATACTTGTTAATTATGTAAGGAGGGATCGTACATCTGTCCATTTTTGATATACTATTGGGGTAGTGGCTCAAACACCCGTTGCCCAGCCCTATACCCAACAAAGTGAGAAACCCCCCCCCGGGCATTGAAGGATTGGATGTAGAATACTGAATTCATCCGCCTTATAGCAAATGCACCATTTTTGACATTTACAGGGCGTGTTCCGACTCGTCTTTGGGACCCGCCCCTGATGTTTTTTAAAAAACCCCGCAATTAGTATCGACTTTTGTATATCATATGAAGGGCCGTATTTGTCTCATTGTCATCCTTAAATTGGAGACCTCAAATCCATTTCATTCCCAAGATTAAACAAAAACATGCCATTTTAGTGGTTTAACCAGTCAATATAGTCACAGTATTGAATAGGTTAGATCTTACTTGGTGTTGATTTGCGCTCCCCAAATGTGATTGGCCTTGACTCTGTTTGGATATCCCGCCCTGTTAAAGGTGGGAAATTTTGAAATAGATGTTATAATTTATCCCTAACAAGGCAGGCTGTATGTTGTGATACTTCCACAGATATCTGTACCACAACTTTAATACAGAAAGCACAATAATGGGACAGAAACTACCACAAGGAGAGAAAAATAATTTCTATTAATGGTGTTAATGTTCACATAGTTCAATTTCCATTGGCACCCCTACTTTCAATTAAAGGTGAAAAAAAATATAACTTTTCCTTCCGTTTAAATGAATTTCCACGATACTATATTAGTTTGAGAAACCATGGAGTCTATAAGGAAATTTGTCCATTTTTTAAAATTGAACAAGATTGGCAGATGGTCGACTATGCTTGTAATACTACAATAGCAGCAGGTTTTACCATGTAAAATCATAATAATGTAATATATTACCAATTCTGTAAAACACACATAACAATACTGCTAATGTGACAGTCAAGAACGGATACAGGCAAAATGGAATGTAACATTAGCACTCCTCGCCCTTGTTTAACTTTTACCAATTATCTATAGTAGCCACGGTGAAAACTGCATATTTTGGTACTCTATAAATGCACACTTATATCACAACATTATCACACCACTTGCCATCAAAGAATAATACTTTAGTAGGGCTTCATCCCAATTCTGTCACGATTAAGAACTTCCGCAAATAATTAGTAACGTTGGCTTAATACGACGATCGGCATTGGGATAGCCCCCATGCAGCGCTCCGCGCTAGGGATGTTGATTTGTGTA
The DNA here is from genome assembly GCA_023653785.1 of Ophioderma brevispina. Lineage (NCBI taxonomy): Eukaryota > Metazoa > Echinodermata > Ophiuroidea > Amphilepidida > Ophiodermatidae > Ophioderma > Ophioderma brevispina. The sequence continues at coordinate 3,285 of JAMKCH010055095.1, read as the reverse complement.
GCAATTTGTGCAACAGCTCTTGCTTTATCATTTGATAGTCTGGCAAAAGTATGGGGAAAAATTTACACCATCTTAAAATTCCATAGCAAATGGCAGAAATTGTGTAGCAAACTGCTATTTCTAAACAAGTTATCGCGAGCCCTGGCGCCATGCATATACCCACTACAAAACATCTGGCACCGCGTATCGAATACAGTATTGTATCCATGCATGATCATCTAACGTGAATACAAACAAGCAAAGTAATGAATTTTTACACACACGCTCAGGTTTCGTGGACCATAGACTGCACCATTCTGTGCTAATGTTACGTGTATATTATTGACGGAATGAGTTAGGTACCAGATTATCAAAAAGTAAGCATATCTTATTCAATTTCGCACTGCCGTGACATGACTGACTCACCAAGCCATGGATGGAACTTGAGATATATGTGATCGATCTCGGGACTGGCTCTTTGTTCCCGCTCAGCGAATTGAAAAATGCCTATTGTTATTAGGCAAATACTTGAACGTAGGTACACTAGCAAAAAAAAAAGAGAAGGTTAGTTCTTATTTAACGCTGATTTTTCATATTTCTTTGTTTTAAGAAGTTATCCAAATTGATTGTCCCATGGGTCGGCAGATATCGACACCAAGCCACATGAAAAAAGCGAAAAAGAAGGAAAGGAGGTTTAGGGGGATCAACGACAGAAGGATAAAAACGGAGTAGAAAAAAGGATGATGTGAGGAGGAGGTGAGGAATAGGGGAGAAAGAGAGGGGGTTTCGCCCCACCCCCAATAAAGCAACGATAAACTTATTGAAGTTATTCCAAGTGGCTAATAAAGAATTGCTATTGGTTACTTGGCGTACATGACGGATACAGTAACAAAGCCCTGGTCCTGTTTGTCGCCCTCCAAAAAACCAATGTAGACTTTTGCCCCCCCAAAATTATTAAATCATGGACCTCATATGTATTAACCATGATATGTAACAACAACTATTAATTCCTTTATAAATATCTTGAGAACATTTTTATAAAGGTCATTTTTGAACTGGTAGATTTTTCCAGTCAACATTGACGGAAATATTAAAGTAATGTTTTATTGAAATATTGTCAAAGTGTTTGATAACCCATTCAAATTATCTCCACTATTATGTATACATTATATAAACATAGTAACCACAGTAAATTAGGGAAATTCAGTAATTTTAGTAAAAAAATGACATTAAGAAACTGCTAATATTATGGTACCCATTAGTGTGCGATTCTGTCGTATCGTGCTTGCACTTCCATAGACCATAAACTACCATACCACCACAAAATTGATTGTATATTGTGGTACAATCTAAACGTTCAGCAGGCTTCGAATTACAATCCTAGAATTACATGCACCGGTGGATTAACTTCAAAAATTTACATGCACAATGTAAACGTACATGCAACAGGCTAGAAACATGGATTGGTCTACTGCTAACCTGTTCAAATCAGACTCTGGTACGTTTAGACTTATTGACATTTTCTCAAATATTTCATTCAATGACTTTCCTATGAATAAGCAGCTAAAATTGCATAGTTTATGATTCACAAAGTTTAAATTTACAGCAACATTTGCATGGCAGGATCAAAAGTTAAATGCACAGAGAAAGCTCATCACCTGATGTGCATGTGTGCACCTGGTAATTCGAAGCCTGTCTAAATTTATTACCTTTTTTGTCCAATCTCTGTTTGCCACTATCAACCAATACTGATATTTTCGTAAACCGATCGGCCGATATATTAATTTTTTGAATGACCATGTGTAAGGATTTTCCATATTACAGGGTGACCCAATAAAAACTTTACCCAAAATGAAAGTATTTTTAGTATTCCGCCTCAACGAGGTCGGGAGACTATTAAGTTTACTCCTGTCCTTCCCCCTTCCCCCTGTCCATGCCTAAGAAAAATGATGCTCTGTGGACAAGTCTGTTTTGCTGACTTATTGTTCAGTGGACCATATCTTGAGAACTACTCAACCAAAATAAACAATTTTTTTCAGGCAAGATGCTCAATTACCCATTTATGATAAAATAAAATCCACAGATATCAAATTTAAAAAAAAGTGGAAAAATATCACTTTCATTTTGGGTAAAGTTTTTATTGGGTCACCCTGTATACACACTATACATGTACTTGCTATTCAGACAAGATATTTCATGAACAAAAGCATATAATATGATAATGCCCGCTAAAATACAGTGCACTTAGAAAATTTAGAACAATAAAGTGAGATCATACAAGGCTCCTGTGAACAAACTTTACCCAACCCTATTTTTGTGTCATCTGCAAGAATATGCAGAAGGCACATAGGGATTACCCTGGTCGTATGTCTGTGTGTGTGTGTCTGTGGTCAAAATGTTAAAATTGCATGCCATATGAGTTCCGTAAGGGCTACAATGATGTAACTTGGTGGAAAGGAGGGGCAGGGTGGGGTGACATGTTGGTCACCTCATGTGACCTTAGTGACCTCATGTGACCTTTGGCCCCATTCACAAACCGCGACGGCAGATGACACTAGCGGTCCTCAGACCGTGATGTATTTTTTTAAAACCCAACATAATCTTATGTTGCTCATATGTACCTCAAGTACATGTAAATCATGAATAGGAACCATGCCTATGTAAATTGACCTGTTCCAAATTATTCATAACTCCTGCCCTATCCTAGTCTGTGTCACTGCCTGGGAAACAGATTTAATACTCCACTTGAACATGCTGTGTGGGAGTATATAATTTGTCGCGCTATCGCGCGAAACCTCTCTCGAGCTGACACGCTCATGCCGCTCGCTTCGCTCGTGGTGCTCCCCTCTCACGGACACGGACATGATTAAACCGAGTCTCACAAGAAATGCCACCAAGTACCCACCAAGTGAAATTATCATCACTCTGTGACCTGTAATCGGGCTATCACAACAGAACATTGTTTCGAGTGCATGCATCAGGAAGGGTGGGGTACATTTAGATCACAATGGAAAATAAAAAAAATGAGCGACCCTTTTGGAAAGTACAAGCTAACTACAAATTTACTTTACCAAAGGTAAACAGGTGAACCCATCAAAACTCCTGCATGACACTACAAACTACAGCTGCAGTCTGTTCTATCAATTTTAATGTCGCCTGCTATATCACAGAAACGCATCTTTAAAGGGATCACTCTGTCTGGCAGGCTTGGCGTCCATTGTTGTTATAGTACAGGTTTGCCTTAACTTTCTTTCTTCATTCGAGGGCACAAACAAAATATAGGGTACCCATGGTACAATGTACATT
>JAMKCH010055093.1:0-108599 GCA_023653785.1 Ophioderma brevispina | reverse complement strand
TGCATTTTGTGATTCCAGCACCCTGTTTTATTCATGGTTCACTAGATATCCTTGAGAAAAGCTTATTCACAAAATTTTAGTTGATTTCGATCTTGCGGAGTTGTGTTATGAGCAATTGCTTGTTTCCCATGGTCCACCCTCCCATAGGCCACTGTGCTATAATTTCTGTCGATTTACGGACAGAAAATACAAAACTGCAAATTTCTTACAGATTCAACCGAATTTGCATGCGTTTGTGTTTTTTAACCTCGGTACGCAAAAGGGGTGGATTTGTTACATTTGTATGTCATGATTTGTCTTTAAATGATTGTAGATGTGTAATCCTTTACCTGGGTGGTATGATTTTGGTCTTATTTAAAGGTTATTTATTTGGAGTTAAAATGCAAGAATAAAGAAAAAATATAACTTGCTCTAATTAAAGGTGCATTTCGTGATTCCAGCACCTTCTGTTTTATTCATTGTTCACTAGATATCCTTAAGAAAAGCTTATTCACAATGTTTGAGTTGATCCCGATCTTGCGGTTTTGTGTTATGAGCAATTACTTGTTTCCCACGGTCCCATAGGCCACTGTGCTGTAATTTCTGTCCGTTTACGGACAGAAAATACAAAATTGCGAATTTGTCACAGACACGACCGAATTTGCACGTAAGATTAGGTACATGTGGATTACTAAGGCAAACGGTTCAGATGATATAAAAATCTCAACTTTTTGGAGGTAAGTTGGGGGACGAGGTTGTAGATCACGAAATGCCCCTTTAATTACCATGGTTTGTTAAGTGAAATTAGTCATGGGTGGATCATGGGGGGGGGAGGGAGGAGGTATTGCATGTACGTAAACAGCAGTTGTTACCACCATTATGAGCTTCCATAACTGTGATATATGTACTTATAATGACAAGTCTAGTACTGTATTATATTTACAACTTATAAAATATAATTAAGCTAATTAGTAGCAATTGGCCATATTTTTCAACAGATTTATTACACTCATGATTCATCTTCATTTCAACAACTCACCGTATCTCCTTGTACAGGAGTGTACCGTTGTTGATTCGTTATCAACCCACAGTTGCTATGCAAATTAGCGCGTTACGCCCGGTGCAGTGTTCACGGAAGTGCATTTACGCGGAAATATTAGGAGAGTGAAAGCAAGATTTCAAAGTTCTAGTTTTTATATTTCAGTGCATAAATAACTGTGCACCTGCCTATTTGTCCAAACTCATATCACTATACAACACCTGGGATTGTAACAAACGTAATCTTCGCTCCTGTAAAGATACCACCAGACTCAATATTCCTAAAACCAAAAGAACTGTTGGTGATCATAAGTTCTCTGTGTATGGTCCACGCCTCTGGAATTCACTTCCCACCTCTATCAGAGAGCCCCCATCACTTCACTATCGCGCCTCTACCAACCCTGCTTGAGAGCTCAGTCGGTAAGAGCGTCGTGCATATGAAGGTTGCCGGTTCAAATCCAGCCAAGCGCACATGGGTTTTTTTTCACACTATCGTGCACTGGCCATCTCCAGGGAAAGATTAATAAATACCGTATTGTTCCTAATAAACGCCCCCGGGGTGGTGCATTTTTCAAAAGGGAGGGCGTTTATTACAGTCAAAAATGGAAAGTAAAAAATCACCTTACACTTATTTTCGCTGATAACCAATAATACAAACGAACGAGCAGGGGGCGCTGTTTTCGCACCTCCCGAGGTCAAAGTTCCATACTAATTAAACTATTACAACTGTGCACAACAGCGATTATGATACGGATTACGGCAATCCCGGCCATTAAATCATGTGATTTAGGTAAGCTTAACTCATTTTCTTGAATTGTTTTATCCAAAAATCATAGGGGGTGTTTAATAAAGCAGGGGCGTTTATTAGGAACAACATGGTATATACATAAAGATAGCATATTCGGCTTATTCAATTCAGGTGTGATCTAATACATTTGTAAGCATTTCAAATATGAAAAAAATGAATTTAAAAAAAAATTGGAGGCGCTTCTTTCTGTTAATGTCCTTGTGTCTCTTTAACACAATATGTAATGCATTGAAGAGGCAATTGCATAATGGTGAATAGGAAGTAACAGCACCTGTTTAGAATTGGCTGTCCAAGAATGTGTGCTATGCAGCTGTTATTACCACCTGGATTGCTAAAAGGGACTATGTTGATTATATAATCAAGTGTAAACTAAAGAAATATTTTCAATCCCTTTAATTTGATTTGAAATCAAACTCTTTGTGTAACCTTTTTTTGGGGGGGGGGGCAGGGAACACCTGGTATCACAAATGATCATCATTTTGTTGTTTTTAATTCACCAGTGCAGGACCATCCCACCACTTGGTCTTCCTCTGATTGCCATCTTCTTATTCCTCAGGTTTGCAAAACAGAGTCTCATATAAAGTCACATTTTTCATCGGATTGTTCATATTTGGATTCAACTACCTTCCCACATCAGATCCACTACATCTTTCTCCATTTTTAAATCTCAGGTCTTGATTTTTACAAATCCAAATTCACATGTATCTCAGTTCGACTCCGCAATATACTTGTTCTGGGCGGACCAATGGTCGCGTTCTATCTGCAGAGTTGTTAAAAAAGCTCCCTCCCTTTAGATCTTGTTTTGGGCCTCATAGGTGGGATGTCCTGGGGTGCATAGTCACTGTTCATCTCTCCTTTCACTGGATTTGTTGCAATTTAACAACATTATTATATTATTCCCGTGCAATTTTGTAATTTATTTTGTATTTTATCGGATTTTCATATTGTTAATAATTGTATGTTTCATTTTAACCAGTGTAAAAGTGTAATAAATGAAATAAAAATAGGGGATTAGCCTCCACCATGGTCTACAATTGAAATGCAGTCTGGCTTGCTTGCTGGTAAGTGCATTCGGAAAGGGGACAAACGAGCATCGTGAACTAAGACTATGTAGGTATGGATGTGAAAATGCTGACCACCTGATCATAAAAAAGATTTGCCAAAAGCACTGCTAGAAGCAAAAGGGTGTGAGTGATATCACTGTCTCCAGCCAGCAGTCAATAAAATTAGCAGTCTTCACACAATGTGACTAGTGTCCTGATCCAAAAGCATTTTTAATTCAACAATGACATTGTAAAAAGCACAGATTTAAAAAATGGTAGCTTGTACCTCTAAAATGTTCCATGCTAACAAGTCCACAGGAATTTCTTCAGTATGTCTCCTCTTTGAAGTAATCCTGATGATAGTCCAGAGCTCAGAAGACAGGGGTCAGTAGGTCCCTTAAAATTCTGCTGCTTGGCAATTAAATAATATTGGATTGCAAATTTACTCAGCAAGTCGGTCTGTCACAAATGTCCACTTCAGGACAAGAAAACCAAATACCTTTGATTCCCAAAACATAAATCATTGTATACGTCCAAGACGACCATCATCGGTAGCTTTTAGCACAAATTTGGGAAACAAACCCTAAATAATGGCACCTATAATGCTAAGTTCACTATCTTTAAAAGATTCTGTAGCCATTCTAGTTAAGAGAGCATTTGGAGGGGAGACAATACCTTAGAGTGAACTTCTTTTATCTGTTTGAAAATGAAGTGGACTTAAAGAACTTATGTGGGACTCTTTTCCTGTTGCAAACAAGCAATGGACAGAATAAAATATAACAGAATGGTAATTCATATCATATAAAGATTCCATAGGGTAAAAAAAACCCAAAAACTTAACTTTAGTGAGCAGGGTGTCTATTCTTCCGTTATTTGCCCTAAGGCGGGGGAATAGGTTTTGTCTATAGATATGGTCCATTTGGAAGAATTTGATGCTTAGGTGATTGGAACCAATGTTAAATTTTGGGAAAGAATTGGGATAAATTGTGGCAAGGAGGGGGAACAATTCGGATTTTCTGGAAAAAAAAGACAGCCGGCCTGTTAGTGAGTTTATCTCCATGCATGAGTGAAGTTATGTCCTCTGTTCTGTCTCTTTCCCAAGTTTATTCTCTTATTCTTTCTGTCTTTGTCTATTTTTTTAACATACAGGCATTTTCTTCTGTACACATACAGGATTTATTTACTTCCTCCATCCCTCTACTGCATGTGAACATGTTGAAATTTTGAGCTCTATGTACCTATGAATATTAAGATGGGGTTTTTAACAATAACCTAACAGGTGAGAGCAAAACCATCATAGCATCAACTTTGATCAATATTTCATGCATAATTAAAGGCACTATCGGTGATTTGCTAAATCAAAAAATAAAAAAAAAATCATATTTTTGCATTTTGGAACAAGTATAGGTATCCTAACATGCCCTGCAAGTGCTAAGTCCGAAAGCAACCTATTAATGACAAAATGGGTATTTTAGTCATTATTGGTCCGTACTGACAATTACTACAACGTGTAATTGAATGGGGTTCAGATCGCTGAACCTTGCCGTTTTCTTCCTTTTCGGTCAATTTTTCAGTTAGAAAATATACCTTGTTAGAGTCCTACAGACCTTAACCTTCATTTTTAGCTATTCCTGCTAATTCCAAATATGTTTTGTATCTTGTCGGTGAATCACTGATAGTGTCTTTAAGACGAATGTTATTTCATTCCTTCACCACAAAACAACAAAAAAATCATAAAAACACATAGCCCACTATGGAAAAAGTCATTCCTATGTGTCTTAAAGCAGGCGACATAAAACCCTTGTGGTGGAAATCTGATGTAGGCTACAAATGAAATACTTGTCTTCCGTCTGATAACCAATTTACATTCTAAATATCAGGCAATATCTGATCCAATATTGTTGCATTTTTATATTGTACATTGCTTTTGAATATCAGTATCAAAATAAATTTCAAAATGTAATATAAACAAACATCTTTCTATGTCTACATTGTACTACAGTTTGACATTATTAATAACTATTTCCCAAGCAGTTAATCTTACTAAACACAAAAAAACTAAACACAGAACACAATATTGCTGCTCAACATTTAATACTAGCATCATTGTCTTGTTCAACATTGGGATATTGAAAAAGGAAAAAGTTAAATAGCATGAAAAAGTTTACAAGTACTCTATACTTGTTTTAGTTGTGTAATTTCCTTGAATCAACCCTATATTTTCCCACTGCATAAACCATGGGAAATTACTGTATGGTACTGTTAAATTTTCTAAGTGCTTTTTGGCTTTTATTTTTCTTTTTTGCTGTATAGGGGTTATTCCAAAGAAAAGTTATCATTTCACATGTCTGTGTACATTCTGATTTTAGTATGCGATTAACTGACATTTTCTTCTGGCAGTATATAAAAATACTACTTCTATAAGATGATTGCATAGGACCAACACTGAACTAAACCTAACACATTCAGTGGTAGCATATAGAGACTTAATAGGTGTGTTCAGACGGTGGCCTACTTTCGAAAGAAGCTTTACCACGAAAAATTCATTTATCTCATTAGCGCCTCTTAACAACGATGCACGTCCACATGGAACTTAACAACGATACCCTTCCAAAGTTACCAGCGAGCGGCATTCATTCTGTCATTGGTAAATACCGGAAGTAGTGCGCCGTTCGTGCTGACCTGACGTTTAATTGCTTGAAACCCCGGGAAATTTCAACCCATTGTAAACAATGCAAAATGGGATCCTCAAGCAGGAGTGTGTTTTTAAAAGCGATATTTTGGCTTCTGTTTTTCGTTATTATTCATCGACAGAGGATTTGGCAGTAACGCTGTTTATGCCGATAATCATCCCCCCTATACACCAATCAGTGAGAAGCGCCAAACATGACATCAAAAACAAATGCATCATCAACGAAATGTGGTTCCTCGCCACAGAGACAGTTACACGTGCAGTTGTCCGGTTTATGGCACATTTTGATTCGCACTTGTTGTGATAAATTCACGATTACTCACTTAATACAAATCATATAAAGTTCAATCTCGCACAAATAACAATGAATATGTACTTATTTAGATTGAATACCGATCGAATTAATTTCTCTCTCAATAAAAATTATGTTGGGATTTCTTTTTCCAACAACTGTTAAAATTCTTGGCACCACGTGCATAGCCAACATGGGACACGAGGCTGCCTGTCACGGTCACATGATCGCGAAAAGGGAAATCCCTATTTGAGTTGTCTTCAACTCAATTTTATCTTGCACGGTGGGTTCCTTCCAGATCTTAATTAACGCTTGTATCGCTCTCTCGGACCAGTTTGGGTTACGTGTTCGCTTGTTTTTCGGGGCTGTACTACTAAATGATGACGCCATTATCAAAATAAATTGGGAAAACAGTAAACTGTACTACAGACAAGCACAAGAACGCTGTCAAAAGTTGATGAATACCAACAGACTAAATTGGCGTTCGTTTATGGTAGCCACGATACGGAATAAGTTGACCCGGATGTCGTTACAAGGTTACGATGAGGTCACCCTTAACATCGACGTCGTGAGTAGCCCTGTTCACACCGCACTTACCAACGACGATCGCTCGTCGCAAGTAGCTCGCTACTTTAAGATTTCTTAAAGTAAAATGTCGTTGGTAATCATTGTTAGCTTAACAATGATGTTGTTCAGACGGTCATCTCACGAGCTTACCAATGACTGTGCTTACCAACGATCTTACCAACGACTTAACAACGATCGTCTGAACATGCCTAATATTGTTTTTATTTAATTGCTTAATTATTTTCTGCCCTATAATTATTGTGATATTGATAGCCAATGCTTCCCATGTTAGGCAACTCTATTAGATTAAAAGAAACAAAAACATCATTTCGCAAAAAAGAGAAATGCTGCTGTTGTTTGGTTTTCACTCCGATATCGATATGCATTATCAGTATTAAGGAAAGCCTTTTTTGCTTATCTGATATTTTACCGATAAGTGCAATATCGGCCCGATACGGTATCCGATATCATTATCGATTAAGCCATATCTGAAGTAAAAGTTTTACAATTTGTTATCTATAACACTTTACAATTGCTATTATCAACAACACTCTATATTTAATAATGTCAATAAATATTACTCCCAAAGATTTTAAGACAATCTGGTATGTAATACTAATGTTAGTGGTAATAAAGCTGTCCAATCTTGAGGCTATTTCTCCAATTTGCCATCGCTTCAGGCCATAACGTGCATCTAGCACCGCCTGTAAGTGAATGTTAAAAAGATATGAATGTGAATATTTCAGACTATATGCTGCTATGTACTATTTCATAAAACTTGGGTCTTGGGAGGCAAAAAATAACGGGTTTCTACCCGGTTGCCATGGCAACTGCGGCCATCTTGTTTTTTAAAGGGTGACCTTGTGCGCAATTTTTTCCATAACGCATTTTTTCCTATTGTAACCAAATTTTGGTATATTGGCCATACATATGTATATCTCCATTTTTACAGAACCGATTTTCAATTTGATATCGCATTTGTGAGATATGGTCCGTTTTAAATATCAAAAAAGTCTCATTTTTGGGAAAAAAATATGAAAACAAGTCGTTTCCATGGTTACAAATATTTTTTCAAGAATTTCTTCTGTAAAGTTCAAGATATACATGCCAGCAACTAACTTACCAAATTTGAGCTCAAATGGACATTGCAATTTCAGAAAAAACTGCGCAAACCATGTGAACAGGCGCGAAACTGCTTTTGAGAGAAAACTGCGTTTAAAGATTAGAAACATAAATATGCAAATTAGTCGCGAATTCTTCCATTTGGAGTTTCATGAATGTAACTGCTATGTTATGCCATGAATAAAATACTACTTCCATTTAATTCAATGCATTATATGGGGCAAAAATTTCACTGAAATCCATTTAATGCCAATTTGTAAAAATGCCCTTTGAAAAACCACTAAAAGCTACCAAAAGAAATGTTTTGCATGTGTTAGTATAGGAGAAATTTCAATTTACTGCGATTTGCGGCCAATATGCTCACTTTGATCAACTATAACTTCTGAACCGAATGTCGTATTCAAGTCAACTAAAAAGCAAATTAAAGTGTTGAAATTCCAAGAAATATCAATTAAAAGGTAAAACACCAATTTCATTCAAAAACTGCATATTTTCCCAAATTACGACTTCAGCATCCCCTTAACCCTAACACGTCACAGGGTAGTCAGCTAGAGGAACGTCCGAAGTACAATATGAGGCAATAAGTGTCTCCTGACGTCCTAGGTGCAATAGCATGCAATCGCATGCAATCAGTGCCTTGCACTGCCATGAGCCATTTTCCCCGCAGCGGAAAAACGGCAGAAAAAGCTTTTCAGTCTTACATGCAATAGGCAGCAATGAGTCTCCTGCGGGGAAGACGTCACAAGTGCAATAGAAAGCAATTGTTTTCAACTGTCTTCTACGGGGAGATTGGCCCAAAGTCAATAGGAACCGGCATGTATGATCTACTTACGGGTTTACAAATTTGACCTTGACACACCTGCTAAATTCGGAAGGTCCAACGTACAGTCAACGACAGGGGAAAACCCCGCAGGACTTTTAGAAGGTGGTGCATGGTGGGATATAAAATGGCGACCAGAACTACGTGTTATGGTACGTGGACATAGAAAGCAATTGGTTTTTGGCGATCTCCTCAGGCCTTTGAAGTAAAATAAATAGTTTTTGACATCAGACCTGCAATACATGCAATAGGTGCAGCTTGATGCGTCTCATTGCACTCGGACGAGTTAGGGTTAACTTCCTAGACTCAAGTAAAAATAAAAATGCTGGATAGATTCACTGAAACTTGTAATTACTAGAAATTTATCTTTTGAGGTAGGGAATCATGTGGCGAAAGTATTACAAAAAAAACGAATACAAATTGTCAACACAGAGCTGATACCAGGCTGGTGACGTAAATCAAGTAAATAGTCTCATATTACGCGCCATTGTTTTCATTATGCCACTGGTGGACGTTAGGGGGCCTACAATCAATTTCTGTTTGCTCAATCATATGCTCTAAATGCGCTACAGTTGATTTTACTAGCTTTTTGGCTGATTTCAAGAAATTCTCAAGATGATGAAGAAATATTGAAAATACAGTTTACACAAAGGTGCGCATAGCAATTGGGAATCATCTTGATCGTTCATACTATACGTTAGAAATTGAGCCCACTAGAATTAAGCGCAGGTCTCGATAACCTAAAAGGAACGTTTGTTATGTGGAACTATGATTACGTGTTATTGCTATGAGAGGTTCCCGGTGGTACGGAAAAACAAATTTGTAGGAAAAAGGTACTTGGGAAGGCCTTCTGAGCCACTGTGGTTTGTTTCCAAGCCACAAAAGAATTCAGAAAGTCAGCAACTCGGCAAATAGAGAGAGAGAGTGGTTGGACAAATTTCTTTGCGCCTGCACCACCTAACGAAGACCCACCACCATAATAAGTGCATGACTAGGGTAGAACTTTGCCAGCCCCTGGCCGACAAGTTGGCAGTGTCACAAGATAGGCCTTGTACCTGGAAACGCTTCCTGACAGCTGCTATGCCGTCAATGAAAACATTTTCATACTCATCTGCATAACCGCATTCGAATCCCCCAGGACATGAGAATCCTGGGGATGGAACCGCAGCGTTCCTGCAAGCAGGTTTGCCAGCAGTCGGAACCACGGCTGACAAGACCATACGAGTGAAGACACGCGGCGCAGTGGACAGGCCGTAGAAGATATTAGGTGTCTTTGAGATCCAAACAAGCAAATCGACCAACAGTGGAGTTGGCCTTCAATCGCCTGTGTTTTCGGGAGCTACAAAGGAGCTCGACCAAAATACCCTCGAGAATCGAGGATAGGAACGATTGCCTCCTTGCATCGAAGGTCTGCTATCACTTGAAGCAGAACCTGACGCTCCTCCAGATCTGAGCACCAGCTCAGAGACAGTGGCGATCTTCCCATCAATTGGCAGCCTCCTTGCGCAAGCGCTCGGAGACTGGCTCCTCCACTTGCTACACTTCCACTTGACACCCAATGCCCTATCTAGCAGGTGCCTTGGCGGCATGGAGATGTAGCAGTGGAAGTAGTCAGAGGAGCAAGCACCTCTGCATGCCCAGCCTCAATGATCTTCTTGATCTTGAACTGAAATCGCACCTGCTTGAAAGCAGATTCCAACTCAGAGCCGAACAGAGAGGAACAAGGCAGGGAGACCCTGCCGAGGCTGTCGGCCAGCTGCGGAGAGGAAGCCACGAAATGGGCCAGGAAATCCTACACCGCAGCACCAAGGTGCACAACGCGAGTGCCATGGTCCCATCTAGCAAGTTTGACGCCAAGCCCACAGCGAGAGATGCCTGGGCAACTTCGGGTCCCGCCACTGCAATACCAATAAGCTGAAAAGCCGAGCATCGCATGAGGGGTCGAAGCTCGCCTTCCCAGAACCAGGAGAAAGCAAGATGTAGGGCTGTTCCCCGAAGGGAGGCCGTGAACCTTCCGCTCAAGGTCTAGCACAGTAAAAAAGCTTGTGCCATGAAAACGTCCTATCCAGTTGGACCAGAGACTGACTTTTAAAATAAGTAGGTGCTCAGTAAAAAGCTCTCCTTGTCATACCAGGGGGAGCTTTGAGGGGAGCTATTCATGGCATTCCCCACTGATTTCCAGGGATAGAGCAGAATCCCAAGAGGGAGCTTTAAATCACTCTCCTACAAAGTGTTAAGGAGAGCTGTAGGGAGCTTATTCGCTCTCACTCTCCTAAAAGTCAGTCCCTGGTTGGACAGGGCAGAGGTCCACCATTACAGAAGGACTGAGGTAGAGCCATCACCACTCAAGCAGAAGCTTCCACCGCAGCACCATAGGGTGCTAGGACAAGGTGATCCACTTGGTATACGAGAGATCGTAAGCCACAAGGGCTACAGACAAGATCTCATACACCTGATGAGAGCCCAACTCAGCAAATCCCATCCGCCTTGGAGTCTGATAGCGAAGTAGAAAATCTGCATGCTCCAATGAAATGGATTTCTCGGCCGCCTCGGCCGATTTCTCAGAGCCCTCACCACCAGAGGCGGACTAGGCCTCCGAGTCCTTGGTACCAGAGGAGCCCCTCACAGGGTCTGACACCGCGGAGGAGGAGGGTGCACGCCACAGCTGTTGACCCCATGCAATTGTCTCTTTTATTTTTAGAGCAATTTTAAACAATGGCGCACATTTTTGACCAAATAAGTAGGGACTGGCACTAGCTATTACCACCGCAAAATTCAGAAAAATTCCATTGCGGAATCTTGCCATATATGCCTACAAATGTCATAATTTGCTGTTATAGCGCCCTCTAGATGCCCTATTTCCCATAGAAAGACGTGTCAACGAGATTTTTTGTTTATGAAAATCACATATTTGCCCGCCAATGACTTACCAATTTACACAATGTAGATACAGGTATAAATCTCCAAATCGGTGTAGTCAAAATGTGTCGCCGTTGCTATTTTTTTTTTCTTCTCGTTTTGTTCATACTGAGACTTCAAACAGCTGTGACTGGTAGTGACTACTGAATCTGCAAGCAGGCCAAGTTACAGGGTCTAGACCCGGGGGTACCCACCTACCATACCCCCAATGTCAACCATGGAAGGCTCATCGTGCCAGCCATGCCAAAAGGACATTGCAGGTGGGTATACCTTGGGCAAAGCACCCCATTAGCGATCGGGCCATGGACCTTTAACAATGTTCATCAATTTTGTGTTATTTGTCAATGAGATGTCACACACGTACCAATGTCACACACGTGTCCGTACTTAGTGATATAAATTTGTTAATTACCAAGTAAAGTTTGCTTGTTACTTTAATTACAACTTGTTGTTAATGACAACATACCAATGTCCTTCTGAAACAAATGACACTGTGGTGGGTGAAGTTCAAGAATTTTTACAGTTTGAATTCTAAAATCCCTTTTTTGTCTGAGGTCCAACGTTACCCGAACTTTATTTCCCCCCGTGACAAAATAATTGATCTGGCGAAAGTGGAGCTTATGTTTTGGTTAGGTTTGGTCTAAAGGTGTTCATTTACAAAGGTAATAACAGATTGGTTTATTGGGAAAAACGCAATTGGGTTGAAATCAAATTTCCCGTTTTTTAGGTCACAAACGTGACCGAAGAATGGCCCGTTGCTAGAGTGGTCCTGCCAGCTATGCTGGTAGCCCACAAAAAAAAACATAATTTCAAAGTTCTCTTATGAAATCCAACTTACTTTTTGTCGGGTCGCCTTAGCGACCCGACTATAGAAACCACTGCTCTCAAAATTGCGAAGGAGTCTATTTCTATATCTGAAGGTCATTTCATTAAATGTTTTTCTTTTATGAAAATGATCTACGTACTAAGTAATTTTGGAGTTTTAGTGTTGGGTGTGTAATGCGATGCAATTTCAGACAAAGAATAACATCATTGCAGGTTTTAAATGGCCTTAAAAGCAATTCTTTGATTTTAGTCTCTGCCAAGACTGGCTGGGAAATGGGAGTTTGGCTTTAAAACGTTGCAGGGATAGATAAAGGGTGAGTAACGAATAGGAGAGTTATAAGTAAGAAAATGATTAGGCCACGTATAGTAGAGTTAAACTACGGTGAGCAAGAGGTATATGACAAGGTTGAAAGGCAAAAAATTGGAAGGGATATTATTTAAGACGAAAATTTAGGTAACATCTTTATTTGAAATGACAGGAAGGTGTAACCTACATTATATTCAAGCTTATAACTTGGGGATTCCTTCTAAACACATTTTGCGCCCAATTGGGCGTTTTTTCTATTTTCTTTATTTGAAATGACAGGAGAGATTTACGTACATCAAATTAAAGCCTTTAACTTTGGGATGCATTTTTTACATATTTTGCGCCCAATTAGGCGCCTTTACTATTTTCTTTATTTGAAATGACAGGAAGGTGTAACCTACGTTAAATTAAAGCTTACAAATATGTGAGGTCAAAGGTCACATACCAAGGTCAAAGGTCACATACCAAGGTCAAAGGTCACATACCAAGGTCAAAGGTCAACGGGAGATCAAGTTGTAAACAAGGTGATTGGTTCTATGCAATCTTATACTCGTGCATCAAACATCTACTTTAAATCAGTTTTCTTTTTATACATGTTTCTGTAATTAAAGTGCAACTTCAAACTAGAAAACCATCTACTCTTCTTAAATGCTTTTTAATGTTGTTCTTATTTTTTGTAAAATTATGCCTGGTGACCAGACACAGTTTTTTTAAATACTTGTTTAAATAGTGATGCTTCACTTCCTAATTACAGAAAGGAGAAAAATATATTTTGAAAATATACTAAAGATGTTCAGGGTTGACACCACCAACTAATGCATCCAGCAGCCAATGTCACACCAAATTTCCCTATTGAAATCAGGCCAGTGTGTCTGGTCAGGCTGCTGAAACTCTGTAAAATGCCCATAGACAAAAACCTGTAGATATCACACCCAAAGGGCAATTTTGATGATCTACCTAATAGACTCCTAATTCATGCAGTATGACGTATTGACCAGGAATTACATAGCTTAAGTTACACAGCATTATGTATGACCAGTGATTGATGAGTTACTGATTTCATGCAGTATGCCTCCACTCTCTTGATCGAGGTAGCCTATCCCGATTTATTTACATGTAGGATCCCTGGTCTGGTCTGAATTGAGTAATCAGCAATGTTACCAAAAAGTTGTGTGTTTGGTTGAAATTGTGAGCCAATCACAATGCTAAGGCTATTTGGAAACTGGCCAGTGCCAAAGAAAACACTGCTGACTATTTAGATGAATTTTGTACCTTTTATAATACAAGGACTATCTGGCAATAAGAAGTTGAGGGTAGGATTAATTAAAGAAAAATGTCCCCTTGATGCATTAAAATGTCCCCACAATGTATAACACAAGTTTGAAGAATTTACAAATCTCACAGTGAGCCTGTTAGAGTTTTAGTGTACTGGATACATAACATTTATAGCCTCTTTTTCATATTGTTTGATGGATAGTAAAATATGTGTCTTGGTCTAAAATTACAATATACCTGTTTTGTTGCTGAAATTTCCACAGCTTGGTGTAGATGTCAAAAGTCCGTCCAAAATAAGATTGCCATTGTTTATGTCCATATTGAGGCAGATCTCTGCAAGAGAATCAAATACAACATTATATGTAGTACTATTTGTAAAAACACATCACAATCCATGAACAACTTCTGACAGCACCATATTTTGAAAGTGTGAACAGATCTACATTTTAGAAAAGGAAAGAAGAAACCCCATTTATAACCCACCCCTGAACATTTTGTTAACAGCTAACTACTGATCATATTTTGTTCTGAATACAAGTTGATAATGCCTCTTGGTTTATTTTTCTATCTTCTCCTACCCATCTACAAATGTATACAAGAATTATACACTTTTTTTACATATTATGAATGAATTATTACTTTTACTTTCAGAGTAACTGAAATTAGCAAGCATGGTTAATTTTTATTTAAAAGGGGATGGCCAGATTTAAGTCTATAAATTTTGTTATTTTGTTAAATGATAGAATGGCCTTCACCCCAAAATAATAATAACAATAATAGCAGAGATTTATATAGCGCCTTATGCTAGCCTATTTGGCCTCTAAGCGCTTTCACAAATGGCCGCTGATCACTGTGGCCCAACCATACCATAAACCATTTAGCATCATTTCTAGGGATGCAGCAGATCAGGATCAGGACTTTCCCTTATCAGAAAACATACATCGAGATAAGCATCGCAGCCGGGACCAGCTTCCCAAATATCGCATGGGTAAATCGGGACATCCAAGTGGTTAATTTCTTGTCCAGGGAAATTACAACAGGGCCGAATCTCACAGGGCTCGAACGCACGCCTATACGCATGGATGAGTACAATACACTGGAGTCGAGCGCTTAACTGATTGATCTATCTTGACCGCTTAACCCCATCTGCAAAGTTTCACACCGATATTTAAACCCGTTTTTAAGTGAGAGCTAAAAACATGATTTTATAATCCCCATAAAGTAGTGTAAAGTTAATATTGGTCGACCAAAATGGTGCATAATTTCGCTTATAACATCCCAACCAAACATCCTTTAGCCCTACAATTTCACTGGGTAAATGAGAAAAATATTAGCTTTCTTTTGATACCAAAATTTTGACCACTTCCGGGGAAAAAAATCTGGGGTCCCTGGGGACTAGGCTATTAGCGATCAGACCCTGGACCGGAATTCCATTTTTCCCCTTAGCTCATTTAATTATTTAGTAACTCATTAGCATAATGAGTCACATGATTTGCAGAAAAAAAATCTTTTTTTGTAAAGCGTAGGTATCACCAAGCAGGTGTATTGGTCCATCCCAAAATGCACCAGTTTTGGAAAATTTCACGGAAAAATTACAGGTCATGTGATCCCACAAAAATCTATCTTAATCCTAACCGTCCGAAGTACTACACAAATACTTACACAACTGACCTGAGACGAGTATTAACTCTTCATTCGCTACAAGAAGAGAGAAAACCACACGAAAGAAGGAAAAAAAAAGAGGGATGCATTTTCTCTTCTCAGTGCTGTAGCATTTTGTAGATTTGGTACTCTCTAATGTAAAAAGATAGTTTCAGGGGTTTTAGGGTTATCACATGAAATTCATAAAGATGGATGCAAAGAATAGCCATTAACCCTAACAAGTCACAGGTCACCCCGACAACACGGCTGAGAGGAAGATTGAATGAAAGTTGAAAGTGTCTCCTGAAATCCCACAGGCCATTACAAGCAATTGTGCCTTGCTTTGACAGTGGGCCTTTCCCTTATTGGAAAAAATATGCGGAAAAACGTTAACGTCTAACCGGCAGTTCACAGCAATGCACATTTGAGGGGAAATCATCCATCCGGCAGCTTGCAGCAAATCAGAAATTTTTGGATACAAAATGTCCACCCACATTCGCAGCAATGTGCTTTCTGAGGGAAAAACGTCCAACCGGCAACTGGCAGCAATGTTGAAAAAGGGAAATAGTGACCGGCCCAGTAACTAAATTTGCTTGGTGTTGCCGATCAGAAGTGGATAAGGTTAATTATAATACCAACAGTTCATTTCATAAGGTATAAATTTGGGGTGCTAGTGAGGTATCTTGGGGGTACCCCAGGTAGGCTACCGGTGTACACAGAGGAAATACGTTCATAAATTACATGAAGTGGCGCACCCCTCACTAGTAGAAAAATCTAGTGGTAATAATGGCGTACTTTTTTCTGAGAATAATTCCCACTTGTTCTCACTTTTAAAAGTTGTTCGTTTTCCAGGAATGCAGTCTAACTTACCAACGTTCTGCTGACATAAACATGATAAAATCTCCAAATTCAACAGCCTTGTAACAGCATACGCTGGTTTCCTGTGAAAGATGGTCTATCACCACTCACAAATGAGACATAAGCGAAGCCCGAAGGAGCGAGCACCAGCGTAGTAACGGCAGGAGAGGGCGGCCGAGAAATCCCCAATTTAAGACGACGCAATTGGTTTAAACACGTAAAAGCGAAATCTTGACGGAAAAATTATGATTTCATATCTCAATGCCTTACGGGGTGAACATTGATTCTGATGGGGATTATAGCGTCAATATTTTTGCAGAGTGAGTGGTATATTGTGGGATAATTCAATACGACTATGTGGGAGGGTGAGCTTATACATTTTAGTTCAGGACCCCCCATTGCTTTTAATTAATGAAATACAGCTTATCCGTGACGTAAGATGGGATAAATTCAGGAGGGGTGATTCTGATTACCTTGGGGTGGGGTTGGGGTCAGATGGGGTGGGGTGAGGTAATGATGGGGGTGGGGAGGAAATAATTTAAAGAAGAAAACACACATTTCCCACAAGAAAAAACATGCTTTAATTTGATTTTATAGTAACCTTGACACTGTACAGGACAAGTATAAGGAATGTGTGTATCGGGTGGCGGTGGGGGGGAAGGGTGGAGATGTCAAGTTAACAGACATTGTAGACATTAATGAAATCATTTCTTACAAATGTGAGGGTGGTTAAAAAAAATATGATTGTAAATCCAAAGTAGGGGGATGTAAATATGGAAGCATCTATAGGCCTACTTGTACAAAGATACAAATCGCTCTCTCTCTCCTTCTCATTGTTAAACTCATGTTTAGGCGGGTCAATTTACACCAGAAGGGATGATGAGAATTTCTTGGAGTAAAACGACAAAACATTTTGTAAGGAGAGAGGGGGGAATATGAAAAATTGACACATTTCCGACAAAACCATTCCCACTGGAGATGCCTTTGCAATGGGGGGGGGGGGGGGTGAAAGAGGTATCGAGGCATTTTCTGCGGGGGAGAATTTGGGTCCTTCTCTATATTAGGACACTGTACAAAGAGTTCAACATTTGGGGTGGCAGGAGAAACAGGACTATCCGAGCAGATTGTGCTGGGGACCACCCCCTATTTTTTATCTGATTTATTTTTGGGATCAGAAAAAAGTTCATATTTTTGATTACTGAAGTAATTAAGTCAAAAAAATATTCCATGTAGTTATGAAAAAATTCCTCCAAATGTGGTGACAACCACCATGTTTTAACAGCACTGTCTGATAGGACAATTTTAATTTTAGTCACATGTGTTACCCAAACCAATGAATAACTTCAAAATTTGTAATAAGATGTTTTGGGGGGGATACATATCTTATATGGGAGGGAGATATTAAATATGGATTAAGGAAAATCGGACCATGATTAGGAGTTCAACCACTACGGAGAGTTTGTTAGGAAACAAAAAAATTTTATGGGTGTAAGAAAATGGTTGTTGGAAAAAGCCTTGTCGATGGGTCACACATTTAATAAAGAAACAAAGCTCGTAATTCATTGGGCAAAAAAATAGAACATGTGCACCCCTATGATCAACCCATTGTCCCTCCACACATTCACAAAGTCAAGTTGTCGCCCAAGTGATAATGATACGCTGCAGGGTCTAAAGTAAACAAATTATCATTACCTTTATAGTAAAATATACTACGAGCACAATTCGAACTACTGAAGATACGGAAGTACTTAATGACCACGGACCTCAAGCCATGCATGAGTTAACACGGCTACCCGTTGAATACCGTACAGTCTTGACAGTGGACAGGAATGATGGATGTGTTTTGACGGTGTTACTTGCTATAGATGAACATTAGAATATGCGTAAACCAACTGCCATGGGCGTGACAATATAATAAATGATAAAGGCGACGACACAAAACAGTTAGGAAATTGCATTTCACAAACAAACAGGCGAATCGTGTATTCGTTGACCAGGGATTAAACTCTGCAGGCTAACAGTATAAGCACGATATCGGTTCATCTTCCATCAACGATGGGCGATCATTCTCCGGCCGGCGGCCAACAATTCCGCTCAGCACAAAAATTCCATCCGTTTCTTTTGTGCACTTTGTTTCTCCGATATGAAGGAAAGAAGGCTTATTAACCAATCTACATCAGGAAATAGTACATAATATACACTTTCCCCGAACTTTTTCGGGGTACTACAGGAGACGCCATGATTCGTTTACACAGTGTGTTGACACGACCCAAAGCTGATTAGGCTTGTACACACCGGATTGTACTTTTAGCCGCGGTTTTAGAGATCAACGTTCGTACACACGATTATATTGTAATCGCGGAAGTAGGAAATATTGATACCGATTTTTTTTTGTGATAGATTTCACAAAGAGAGAAATTTGGCAATTACAATTAATTTTCGAAGAAAACGTGCACATTACAAGAGGTAAGAACACCGCAGAACTGATTTTTTTTTATAAGTTTTTTTAAAGAATTTATCTCGCAAAAGAATTATGTATTCCCAGGGGTGCGCTACCTTTGTAAAAGATCCGGGATCTGCCCGGGGCCTAAGGTATTCCTTTTTAAAGCACAATAACAGCACATTTTTTGAAGAGCGAACCCCAGTGAGCCCCCCCATATTTTCTGGAAAACTTAACGTTCGACCGGCAGATCGCAGAAATGCACCTTTTGCAGGGAAAGCCGGCCGACGGCATTTCCTTCAGCAAATGCGCCTCTATGAGGAAAAACATCCGCTGGCAGTCTTCTGCGGCCATGCACCTTCGCGGGGAAAACGTCTGACTCCGCAGTCCGCTCAATGCACCCCAGGGGAAACTGCCGACGACAATCGGCAGTCAGTTTGGCTCTGATCACACTGTAAACTCAAGTGACCTAAGAAGGTACCTTATAAGCTTCCTGTTCATGAGAATTAGTCTGCTAACAATAAAAGCCTCACATTAGGGCTCAAGTACTCCCACTTAGGATGCTAGTTGGAGCAAATTGCTCCAAACTAGCTCCATGTTTCCAGGGGTAAGGAGGGCTACTAGAAGGACACAGCACTTGAAAGTACTGAAGCAAGGATTTCAGAGGGGAAAAACGTCCAACCGGCAGTCCGCAACAACTATAGGTCCCTATAACAGTAGGAGTGGGCTATATGGAGGGCAAACAATACTTTTTTTTGGTTATTTTCCTTTGGGCTGGGGGTTTTGTATTCTATTACACCTATCTCACAGTGAAATGGACAAAAAATGTTTGGCCTCTGGTCCAAGAAAAAAGTGTGCAGTGCCCACTTGTGTCATTTCCCTTAATTTTGTGGTGGGAGTGGATTTGAGCAGAAAATTCCTCCAATTAGCCTTTCTTCTGGTAGTTTACAATGCTTTTGATATACATATTAAATGAGCTCAAGATACCTGATTTTGAAGTTACATGGAAAATGGACATGGCGTTTTCTTAAAAATTGACGTTTTAGGTCAAAATTTAGCATGAGGGCACTTTCTGTTTTAAAGTTTACAGCCATGAAGATGATCACAAATTTGACCAGCTCAAGAAATTTGAGTAACATAAATGTAATTTGTCTGCAATGCTCATTTCATTTTCATTTGAATGTGCCCATTGAAGTGTAGACAAAGAAAGTGCATTGACCCTGTACATTTGAAAAAGATTATGTGAGGAACATAAAAAAAAAGTGCTACAGGCAAAAAATGAGCACCATGTCCACTACAACGCGAAAGGGAATATGCCCATTACACACAGCAACTCTACGTGCGCGTATATAGATGCCCATTTTAGAACAGGAAAATGAGGCTACTATAAGTTAATTAGCAGGGGACTGTCGGACACGTCTGCTTGATTGGGCCCATTGAGGGATTACAAACGGTCATTTAGGGAATCTTACGGTATTTTCTATGGCAGCCTCGGTCACAGTGACAATGCCAAAATCACCTTTTAAAGCCTTCGTTCAATACATCTTAGTAATATCTATCATGATAATTTAAGAAAAAAATATGACTCAAAAATCCGTCGGGGTTAGTGGAGATAACCCCCGCTGCAAAAATAGTGTAATTTCCAAATAATGGTCATTTTAGATTTTAAATATTTCGTTGACCAGCCTTAGCCCTTAAAGTCAGTTGTGTGTGACCGTTCGATATGCGTAAGAGCGCCCTCCTACCGTTAAGTCTTGAATAAGACTAGCACTCGGGTTACGCCGGAAGTTGATGCTGTTCTGTTGATGTTAGGTTGGCATGCCCCCCCCCCCCCGAGCTTAAAGGTGCAATAAGAGATTTCAAGCCATCCACATTTTCGGTGATATGCATTGGATTTTCATCTAGATTAGACACTTAATAGATTCCCTACCTTTTATTTGCCTACAGAAAGAACTTTAAAAAATGAAAACAAAATAGGTGATTTGTATATCACGCTTATATTTCAATAGAAAACATAGGCTGAATTTTCTATTATAAATGCTCAGATCTAGAAATTAGAATTTACAATATTTGTAACAAAGAAAACAGTTCTCGGGTTTACCCTTTCAGATGGGATTTAGAAAGCTTTACACCAGTGCAAAAATCAAAATTTTCATATTTTTTAGGGACACCTGTTCTTTGGCAATCTCTTGTTGCACCTTTTTTTAAATTGTTCACGGTTTCTTCTATGTAGGAGCTTATTTTACTGGAACCCGAGGGATTTACGCATCGCAAAACAAGGTGCGATGTTCCTCCTGGCTCACGCAAGTCCATGCGCGCTTCTGTTCAATTCTGTCCAACAAATTATTATCAGACTGTATTTTTCAAGAATAATGTATTTAATCATGAAGTTATTATCAAATTTTAAAAATATATGATGTTGACCATCTGATGAGCGAGTAGTTCCAGTTTGCAATTGTACAGGATATACGCACACGAAGCAATAAAAAGACTATGTTAAACAACAAGAACTAGATTAATAACAACACATGCGCAACCTTCCTGACCACTTGAATCCTTAAGGATTGTTGGCCAGTACCAAGACAAGACAGTCATACCCTAATTTATATGCCACTCACTGTGCCTGGCTGCAGTGTATGGTATTTTACATAAATTACCACCATGGATTCATACTTCCACTGCACTGCAATGTGCAGTGAATTTACTGCAATGTTCCGTTACTTCCGCTGCACTCCTAATTGATTTACTGCAGGTCAATGCAGGTCGCAGGTTGCAGTACATTGCAGTAAACTTGCGAAGGATTGCAGTAAAATTGGCGTACTGCACCCCTAGTTCTGGTAACCAGAACCAGAGATCAACATCATCTACTGACCTCAGAGGTCAGTAGATGATAAACGAGTAGTGTTAAAAAATAATGTTGACCTCTGGATCTGGTTCTGGTTACCAGAACTAACTGCACCCCACACATTTTGATGCATCACCAGTTAAAATTATTTTAACTTTGTTGCAGTTCTGCATCACAAATACCGCGCATATATTAAAGGTGCACGTTCCGATTGTCTTTGGGACCCCCTGATTTACCCGGAAGTAGTATCGATTTTGACATCAGATGATGTATTTTCGTAAAATACTAAAAGGAAGTCACTGAAAGTAATATATATCATAGCAAAGAGCAATTTCTGATGGTCTAAATTAAAAAAGAATTTTGAATTTGCACATGCCAAACCCAGGTTATACTCATTTGAATAAAATCACCCATTTTCCTGACTGCACACATCTGGATAACTTGCATCAGTTTCTATTCAGGCCAAATCAATAAAGCGTGTACAAGACAGATCCATTGGTTCGCAACTTTTATTGTCAAAATGAAAGTTTCGCTTTTATATTCAAATCAAACGATAATTCAGTTCATCTTCCTATTCATCAAGCATTGTAATATAACTATTTTTCATTGCAAACTCATCTGTTTCTGCAATTATTTCTGTTCAAGAATTGCAAAACATGCAATGATATGTTTCTTAGAGAAGTAGGAAAAAGAGCTAAACACTTCACTCACGAGATTCAAAATTCGATATCATTTAAACTCTGTCAGCCTTTAGAATTTTGCTCTTGATTGATGGGTTTTGAGTATAGAAGGAAAAAAATCATTTTGACATTGAAAGTTGCAAACCAATGGAGACTTTCTTGTTCACGCATTAGTGATTTGGTGTAAATAGCAACTGAAGCAAGTTACCCAGATGTGTACAGTCAGGAAAATGGGAAGTTTTATTCAAATTAGTATAAATCGGATTTGGCACGAGCAAATTCAAAAATTCCTTTTTTAATTTAGAATTCAGAAACAGCTCTTTCTCATGATATATTAGTTTAAAATGAATTTCTTACAGATTTTTTACTAAACTACAATAAAAATGAGTAAACTTCTTTTTGAATCAGCCTGTATATTTCTCATTGTTGTCCTGAAATTTGAGCACTCAAATCCATTTCCTTCCCAAGATATAAACAACAAAACACCGTTTTAGCAAAGTTGAATAGGGCTTTGCAATGCATTATTGCTTCTACCATAAAAACTGCAAGTTTGTTCCCCATGGTACTTGATGGGGCATATATGCAAGTGTACTCCCATCGAATGTTTGTCCCACAGACTCACAAGGACATTTACTGGATTATGTTTCACTAGTGGGTTATATCCCACTAACACAGATTCGATCTGTGTAGTGCAAGTGCCAGGCTCTCGTATCACGTACAGAGAACACATGACACATAGACATTAATCAGAACAAGCACCTTTAATGTCAAGGGTAATTCCCGTGAAATAAAAAGATCGAATATGGGGAGAGAGGAAGATAGCAGTCAAAATAAATTAGAGACGATGACACGCATTGGCATGTAGACAAGGTGCAATTTTGGTTTCCAAGGAAATTTGTTGCACTGCTCTTCAGCGCATTGCAAATTGCAGCCATTGCAATGCGCTGCATCATACTGCATTGGAATCCAGTGCTAAAAATGGCAGTCTTCACTGAATTGTGTTGCAGTAAATGGATTACTGCATTGTGCAAGCAAATGCAGTAGCCTAGACCTAACAATTTTTGTAGGCTGCATTGCAGCTGCCGCAGTAGTACTCAAAATTGCAGTACTGCACTTAGCTCGTTCACGCAGCGCTGATTGTCATCCGTACCCCACTCTATGTAGAGGAGATCAGGAGTATAATTTTGTCGCTGTGTGCGAGAATCAGACTGATTCTCAAAAATAAATTTTGCGGGAATCATCTAATTTGCTACTGTTTTAAGTTCTAAAGTTTACGAGAATCAACATTGATTCACGCAAATCAGTTTACGAGAATCTTTGCGAGAATCGATTCTCGGATTCTCGCCAAAATTCTAGCCCTGGAGATCAGGCGTGGATCTAGGGAGGGGGCGCGCACCTCCGGTAATTCTGCAAAATCAGCCCATTTGGACAAGTTTCAGCCTTCAGCCCCCCGGTAAATTTGACGTTTTTCAAATCCTGGATCCGCCCCTGGAGATAGTAGGGGCTATCATAGCGGAAAAAGCCAGAGCAACCTCGGGCTATACTTATAGTGATCACTGCTCACCTCAGAAAACTATGCCAGCGAAGGGCGAAGCCCGAGGTGAGCGAACATCTAATTGACAAAAGTTTTAGTTTAAATTTACTTACTATTTCGTATCCCTACAGCTGCATTGAACTCTTATGTACATTTATTTCACAGCACAAGTACAAATTATGTTTCTATCTGCTTGTCTGGTGAAAGAAAGTCTTCCCATGTACAACCGTATGGCACTAGAATTCCCGTCGGCTGACCTCTCTCGCAAGGTCAGGAAGTTAGAGGTTACGCTGGTTCCCTGCAACTTTGGTCTCTCACCACTTCACAACTGACATAGTCTGAGCCTTGAAGCAAAGCCCGAGGCGCATGGAACCAGCGTAGTTAGCCGTCCCGTCAGCGTTTGTTGATTCGCACTGGAAGACATTTTAGGGCTTTGAGAAGCAAATTTATTTGTTGGATTTTGACATGAAAGAGGTAAAAAATCTGTGATTAGGGTGAATATTCGGACTCAGGATAGTCTCAAATAGAATTCCGTTTCGAGGGCCAAATGCTTCAATATAGGGCAGGGGTGTCCAACCTGCGGCCCGCGGGCCATTTGCGGCCTGTTAAGAGCTCTCTTGCGGCCCGCGAGGTACTTCCCAGAAAAATTAAAATGCATAAAGTCATTTGAATTAGTTCAATTTCCTCAATCTGAAACCGAACTTTTTAAACATTGTTGGGAAAAGTCCAATTTCATCAATCTAAAACCAAAATTTTCTAAAATTGTGGAAAAATTAACTTTTTAAAGCTAGTCCAATTCCCTCAAAATGAAGCCAACATTTTTTTCAAAATTGCTAAAAAGGTCAACAAAAAAGGGAAAAACCGTTAAATTTGACTCAAAATCTGCATCTCTGGTATTGCTATGGGTCCCCTTTTAGGCAAATATTGGTATAGATATGGGTCCTACTTCCAGACTTGTCATAAACCAAACTTGAGGGCCTCGATTACTTGTTTGCGGCCCGCAGTAGGTGTGGATTCAACCAATGCGGCCCTTACGTCAAAAAGGTTGGACACCCCTGATATAGGGGATAGGGGATCGTTTTGCTGCGGGAACTTTTTTTACCCGCAGCCTATTCAATTGTACGGTAATGAAATACTAAAGCATTTTGAATACAAATGTCACCAGACCTCGCGCTGCGCGCTCGAGGTCTGGTTCTGAACGCACTAGGCTATTACACAGATCGAATCTGTGGTAGAGGGATTAACCCACTAACACAGACGATAGGTAACTGGATTGCGTTCCAGTGTGTTTACTTTTCCTTATTTACAAAATTTATTGTGCTCTAAAAACCTTTTCAAAATTAGTTATTCATTCGTATTATGCCCCAAATGCATGGTTAACATGTCATGAAACTAATTATACATACCGCTTAAAGGTGCGTGGTTCCAATCGTCTTTGGGACCCCCCTGATTTACCCGGAAGTAGTATCGATTTTGATATCAGATGAAAGGCCGTATTTTTCTCATTGTCGTCCTGAAATTTGAGCCCTCAGATCCATTTCATTCCCAAGATATAAACAAAAAACCGCCGTTAGTAGCTGTGTGGAGTGAAACGATCCAGTTTTCTTTCTTTTTTTTCAAATACGAGCTTTATATTTTTGAAATCTTCGTGAAGTTTTGGAAGTTAACAATTGTGTCTACGTGATTTTGTAATAAGGACACTATTTTGAAGAAGGGAAACAAGTCCATCAACCAGGTAAAATCAGGTATGTAATTTTGTGTGTAACACACTAAAGTGCAATGCAATTACCGTTCGCCTGTGTCAGTGGGTTATATCACACTGACACAGATTCGATCTGTGTACTAGGCTATAGGGCCCTTGCACAGAGCTAAATTATGTTGAATGGTCTTTTTGTTTGCCCTCCAGATCAACCAAGCATGAGAATACAATACATGCACCTGGTTCACCTGAACATTTCAGTTATTTCTGCAGGTGATTCCTTTGTATTCTCTGCATGCTTGGGTTATTCTGGAGGCAGGTCTGGCCTAGTTCCAATAATTGTAACTTATGGCATCATCTTTTAAAATTTGGACATAATCTTTGGTGCCATAAGTTACAACTGTTCTGTGGAGTTCCAATGCCATTTAAGGTTTGAGATGTTTTGAGATGTATATTTACTAAATAAAAAGAAAAAAATAATTTTCTTTTGACATACATAGCATCTCTAGAGTCTGTAAAATAATTGTCTTACCAATTTGTAACCGATGCTACAATTTGTTCCCAAAAAAGTTCATGTCAACATATACACAGGCTGCCAAATTTGGCAGCCCAATGTAGACACAACAAGGGTAAGTTTCACCTGAAAATTTCATAACGTGAATTTTAAATCTGGAAAATGGTTATGATGCAGAAGACTCTCAAGAATGCCTACAATATAACATTTATTGCAAATAATGAATATTTAAGCCATTTTGCAGCTGTAAAGTTTGAGCAGAAGCTGTCTGTGTATCTTGGCTTAAATGGCACTTTCACTACACACAACTCGTCATGACTAGATAGTCTATGATAACAGCAGCCATAAAAAGTTAAGACTATCAAAAAAAAAAAAAAAAAAAAAGATCATCCAAGGATGCGAAGAATACAATGCATGCACCTGGTTCACCTGAACATTTCAGTTATTTCTGCAGGTGATTCCTTTGTATTCTCTGCATGCTTGGGTTGTTCTGGAGGAAGGTTTGGCCAAGATAACCTATTGACCTGCCGTGCAAGTGCCCTATACACAGGCTGCCAAATTTGGCAGCCCAATGTAGACACAACAAGGGTAAGTTTCACCTGAAAATTTCATAATGTGAATTTTAAATCTGGAAAATGGTTATGATGCAGAAGACTCTCAAGAATGCCTACAATATAACATTTATTGCAAATAATGAATATTTAAGCCATTTTGCAGCTGTAAAGTTTGAGCAGAAGCTGTCTGTGTATCTTGGCTTAAATGGCACTTTCACTACACACAACTCGTCATGACTAGATAGTCTATGATAACAGCAGCCATAAAAAGTTAAGACTATCTAGTCATGATCATCAGGACTAGGTCTGGCCAAGACCTATTGACCTGCCGTGCAAGCGCCCTATACTGCATTGTGCAATATAGTTATGTACTGCCAGAGAAGATGAGAAAGAAGGAGATGGCTCGATTTTGAAATCCGATTACCCAGGATTACTCTCATTCACCAGCTCATTTTTTGGGTAACTTCAAGGGCCGCTCGATTGCACCTTTGAAGTAATCTGTTCATCCGACTCAACTTGGCCAGTCAGGAAAGTTTCAGAACAGGAAGTAATTAACACACTGCTATACTAAAACAGTTTATTAATATTCCTGCTAAAATTTCTCTGCTGGTAATGAACTCCACGTTTGTTCTGACCGATAATTATTTATTTTATTCATTGGCGAAATAATTGAGGAAAACTGACTTTTTAATGAATGAAAACAGCAAAATTCGCCCTTGATTTAATGTTTGAGGTCAATAAAGGATGTTGTTATTTTAGCCTAATTTAAACATATTCGGTTAGTTCCTGTGAAATACGATATGATGAATGAATAGATAAATGCATTTTGAATACAACTCAACCATACCTGTTTGTGTCAGAAAGTGTCAAAAGAGCCAAAATGCTTTGAAAATTTGGGGTCAAAGTTGTCTGTAAGTGATGCAGACGAGTACATGTACTGGTCACGACCAAAGTGTATAGACTTTGTGTAAATGCCAGTTGGGTAATTGGAATAGTTCTGGGATTTAATGACAGGTGTATGTAATGTTTTAGAGCAAGCGCAAGTCTTTGATCGAATCAATCGGATTTAAGGCTATTAAGATGAATAGGCGGATGAACAGTTTATCTTTTGAAGTAACAGTTGAACATCTCCTTCTTTCTCATCTTCTCTGGTACTGCAGACAGTCCTGATGATCATGACTAGATAGTCTTAACTTTTTTAAGGCTTATCATATTGTGTGTAGTGAAAGTGCCATTTAAGCCAAGATACACATTGATCGAGAAACTCTATCCGTCAACTGTGCCAGTTGACGGATAGAGATTTTAAGAGTATAAATTCGGACGGCCCTGCGTTGCAAAAAAATTCGACGATGGACTTTGATATGTAAATTAGTTTCTCGCCAGTCGACTGCACTTGCAAAGACTTAAGCTTCCAGATCGGATTAACTTTTTTCACTGAAGATCCTTAAGCAAGGATTAACCGGTCATGTTTTGGTCATAACTTTCCACCCATTTCTGGTACCTTAGCACTTCTAACCGTCAAGCGGGTGGCATTTACGGTTAGATATTTCGAACAAGATACACATGCAGACAGCTTAGCCTTAGCTGCTCTAACTTTACAGCTGCAAGTGGCTTAAATACTCATTATTTGCAATAAATGTTATATTGTAGGCATTCTTGAGTCTTCTGCATCATGTGATAACCATTTTTCCAGATTTAAAATTCACATTATGAAATTTTCAGTCAGGGTTCGATTTACCCAGGTGCACACATGCACCAGTGCATGTAATATTGAATCTGTGCATGTAAATTTTCCTCTGTGCATGTTATTTTTCTGTATTTTCAGCTCTTATTTGGGAAAAAAGCTAACATGTGCATGTAGATTTTATTTTATAAATCGACCCCTGTTTTCAGTTGAAACTTACCCCTTGTTGTGAAGCTACATTGGGCTCCAATGGGCTGTCAAATTTGGCAGCCTGTGTAGATGTTGACATGAACTTTTTTGGGAACAAATTGTAGCTTCGGTTACAAATTGGTAAGACAATTATTCTACAGACTCTAGAGATGCTATGTATGTCAAAAGAAAATTATTTTTTCTTTTTATTTAGGAAATATACATCTCAAAACATCTCAAACCTTAAATGGCATTGGAACTCCACAGAATGTAACTTATGGCACCAAAGATTATGTCCAAATTTTAAAAGATGATGCCATAAGTTACAATTATTGGAACTAGTACTGCAGACTGCAGTGCTGTTTTTTTTGGGGGGGGGGGCATGCTGATTGACAAAACATTGAACATATATGACATGCAACACACAGTTACAAAGCCAGCTTGCTGGCACTTGGCAGAGCATAATCCTTGCATTCACTTGCAGTATACTGATATGAATACATGAACCACTCATGCACTAACCGGAGTCCATTGAAGAGTTGCTTCGATTTCTCAAGCAAGTAGCTAAATTCCTGTACTATCTTTCGTTCGTCCTCAGATGCAGATATACTTCCATCTGTGGCATTCTCCATTTGTAAGAAATGTGGTCGATTTTAAATCGGGTCAATAATGAATCCTTTCCATACGATATTTTAGTAAATCTCTAGCAGTTGCAAACAATTTTCATCGTCCTTGTTTCATACAACAACAACAATCAACACATCAAAATGCGAAGTCGCAAAAAATGAGTGTTTCTTGATCCTCTCACTGCTCTAGCCTCTGCTTGATCAATTTCTTGAAGATGTGTAATAAATCGATTACGTCTTTCCCAATAGTCGTGTGCCAAAGATAAAGTTTGACGTGTTATTAAAACAATTTTTTAAGCGATAAAGTATTACTTTTGTTGCTATTTGGAGATATTAGTGAATTAAAAGGGAATTTGAACCCGCTATATGATGAAAGTACTATAATTTATAGTATAAAGCACAGCCGGTCACCCATGCCCGTACCCACATTAGCACAGCTGTTAAGATCAACAATCGTGCACTTTGTGATAAAAGTATGAAATTTTCAACATTGTTAGTACAATGTATGTTGTAAAACATTTGAAAGACATCCACATTGCATCTATTCCAATTCTGTTATGGCGTCTCGTAGACGTCAAAGGTCAGGAATTCTCTTTAAACACAAACAAATGAGCCTTGTGCACAAGTGATCTGACTTTTATTATAACACTTTTAAAGCGGCACTGGCACATTTTCAGAAAATATGAAATTTCTTCAATTTGCTCTCAAATGATAGTCTAGGCCATTGGAAGAATAGAGATACATTTTACACATAGAAATAACATACTCAAAAACAGATAGGGGTGTTAGTAAGAGGATAAAGACATTCAGTTAATTTGTAGGCTAACTTTTAAGTTTTCCATAACTTTAACCAACAAATGTGTATATTACATGGATATCATAGACCCGTACTCATTGTTATTAAAACCACAAAGGTAACAGACCAGTCAAACAGGGTGCATGCCTTGGGAAACGTGCATACGATGTGCGTTTTCTTGTCTTAAGCGCCATTTCCGTCGTCTGCTGAATTAATGTCGCCGGCGACATTAATTATAAAATCGTTTTGTTTACCCATAAGGAAGCTGATTTGGTCTTAATCATTTCAGGTGAGGGCTAATGTATATAAAAGCTTTACAACCATACAGAAATATCAATTTTGAAAAATCTTGAGGGCGCACTATTTTTCAAATGTGCCAGTGTCTCTTTAATGATTTTAATCATATTGGTTCAAGAATTTGGTTATGTCCAAAAACAATATTACATATAATAAAATTACACAGTGATTTAAGATTATGATACTTATTAGAGTCCACTAATGTCCAGAGTTAAAAGAAGCGTTGCAGTTCAACGATGATATGTCCTCACAGCATCAGCAAAGACTTATCCTCAGGTCACAGCAAAGTCACACTTAGGCCTATACATCCTCAGGTAATATTCCATGGGAATCTTCTCAATCCTGAAGATAACTTTTGTCCAGCAGTTCAAGACGACAAGATTGAAGAAGTCCCTCGACGACACTAATATTCCACAGTGTATCAGTCCAAGATATAATTACCACGATTTCTAACTGTCCACAATTTGGAATCCTATTTTGATTCCAAGCACTTTTGGCTTCAAAGACGACAGTAGAATAATTATTGCAGTTCACTCACGTGGAATTTACAATACAATAAATCCTGGCACTATGTACTATACAGGTCTGCCATTTATTGCAGATCAAAACTAGCTATAACTTCTACCTACTTGTTACTGGTGGCTGCCGGTTTTTTTGTTTGTTTGTTTTTTTTAGCAGATATTTATATAGCGCCTTATGCTATTGGCCCCTAAGCGCTTTCACAAATTGCGCTTACCACTGCTGGCCCTGAGTCTTTCCAGTGAGCACGATTTATCTCACAGTTACAAATGTAGATTTCCAAATATCTAATAATGTCATGACTAGCATCATCAGGCATAACCTTGCACTGTCCAATATATTTCATTTATCATTTACATGTCTGTAGGGATCACCTACATTAATAATCATCATGGGAAAGCCATTTTTTCAATCTGTTTGTTTTGCAAAAAGCTGGATAAACCCCTCAGGCCCATGTATACCGTGTGTCCCAAAGAAACGCCCCAACTATCGGTGGCAGGCGCATAGGTTTTGAAACAAAAGCACGTGTGGACTACTTATACTAGAGCGCGTGTGGTCTTCGGAAAAGTGCAGGACTCGTGCTCAATAGACCGTGTGACAATCGTGAGTTCGAGCCCCAATATGGCAACGTGGTTGTGTCCCGGGCAAGACAATTAGTCTCAATGGCCTCGTCCACCCAAGGAAATAGGGTAAGCTGCATGGGAAAATTCCAATCTAACGTGATCGGCTTGTGCGCTTGTAAATAAGACATGTCTTCAAGCAGCCACCTAAATGATAGCGAAATGATGGTTGACGATTCGTGAGGCGGCAGTAATAATAATTGTCAAACCCGCGCTTTTTGAGCCTGTTTATGGGATTAAGCAGTTGAAGCGATATATAAAAAAATGGTTATTATATTATTATTATTCTTGTTGTAAGGTTAGATGGGACTGTTAGCTAATATCCTTGAAAAGTCATAAAAGATAGAATAAATATTTTTTTAAAGATATGACCTCAGTATTCAAGTAACCTGCAGCAGGAAGAACCCCATGTTACAAAAATGAAGGAGTGGTTTACCACAAGACTGGCAATGTAAGAACAGAGGATGCAATACCAATATTGATTGCAATACAACATTACTTGCCCAATGTCTGCAGAAAACTTCTCCTGGGTTCAAAGGACTGGCATTTACATAATTATTATTTACTGATAATATAAAAAATGCAAAAAACATAATTTATTGGGTGATAAAATATGTTTTGAAGAAGGTTATTAACACCTAGGACTAGTCAATAGACAATCTCACATTACTAAAATGATATAAAAGGCGTTGGCTGGCAATTGCTTGTTGCTGAAAAGAATGTTACATTCTCAACTGTGAAAGGAAAAACCTATGTTTTTCAACACAAAAATAAATAACAATTAATATATTATTTTGAATTATTGCAACACATGGTGCGTTGCCACATGCAAAATACAAAATACATATATAAGCAAGTAATCCTGGAAAATGAATGGGCTGAAAAATACACAGCATTTTGAAAACACTGTTCCAATAAGAACAACATGATGGCAGGACATCTGCACAAAATACATTGAAAAATACAGTACCAGTATTTACAAAAAAACTGTTTAAGAATTTAAATAAAATAGCAATCCATTAATATAATATGAGTTAATCACATACAAAAAACTACATCTTGTGGTTGCAAGCCGAACCTCAATTATGTGAAGTCAAAGTAAAAATTCGTACAACCAGTCCTAAAAGTTCCCACATTTTGAGCAAAATGCAAGTTGACGGAATTCGTTATTCCAAATCGAGGAAGGAGACAAAACATGAATTATGAAAAGAGTTACTTCTAGGCAATTCTTAGAAAAGCCTTGAATTATCCAAAGAACTTCAGTGAATGAATGAAAGAGATGAAGAACTGGGCCCTATATATCATTAAGAATTTTGTAAACAAAAAACCAACTCTGAATCCTAAAAACATACTCAAGTCTCACTAAGTCAAACTCACGAAGCCGTTCTGCATAAGGACTAGTATCAGAATTATATGTGATTTCCGATAGAATTGGAAGCGTGTTATCCTTCGCTGAATTTCTAAGTCGATCTAAGTGATTTCGATGTGGAGGGTGCCCAAACACTAGCCACAATACAGAACACGCGGCATCATGACAAGGAGAGTTTATACAGATTGGAGGGCAGAGAAAGAAGACGAAAATTTCTAGTGCACCTGATTATGAAACCAGACAGCTGAGAAATCTTATCACATACATTAACAATGTGAGGTCAAGAGAGATCCTTAGTGAAAGTAACACCAAGTAATTAGAAATTGTACAAAATTCAGTGAGTGTGGTGATCATCAAGAGAATAAGAATGGGAAATACTGCAGAGACTTGGACCGTGTGACATGCATTGTGGGAACCACTTTTGATCAATTAAGGGCAGCTTATTTCCGAATGTCCATTTGAAGATAGTATTAATATCCTCTTGGAGAATTCTGTGATCAGATTCATGTAAATATGGGCGAACTAAGTGTGATCGTCCGCAACGGAAAAATAGGAGATGATGAAACAAAGCGTATTGATTCACGGACAAAAAGCAACAGAATAGGACCAAGGACTGGAGCCTGGTGGTACCCCTGATGTAACAGAAAAAATGACCACTCTCATGAAGATGCACCTTTGAAGACAACCTTTGCTGCCGTCCAGAAGAAAATTGAATCCCCTGAAGTAGACAACCCCGAATGCCCAAAGAATGAAGCTTAGCAAGTAATAAAATGTGATCAACCTTATCAAAAGCAGAACTGAAATCAACAAAATTGTATCAACAAGAGGGAGAAATTAGACTGTCAAGTGATTCAGAAAGAAGAAAAAAAAAATATTTTGTGGCATTGACTCACCAATTTCTACCACTGGCGAAAGCCAAACTGATTGTCAGAAAGTATATTGTTTTCCTCTACATAAGACATTGATACGAAACACCAATAAGATTTTTCCATACCCGACAGAGAATACTGTTTAATGATACTGCCTATAATGCCATATTCTCTTTAGGCTTGCCGACCCTAATATATATATAAGGATATTCATTCTGTCATAAATTTTGGGTTAAGATAACTCTTTGTGTGCCGTCATAAATGATGATAATTGATTAGCTCTAATCCAATGCAGTCTTTTTGGACAATACGAAGAGTTTGTGATCATTACATTCCTATTGATTCTTTAAGTGTGTTAAAAATGCATGTGTTTAGCTATTATTACCAATGGAAACGTTCATATTAATATGTGTTCAAGCACATGTCTTTTCAAACGGGGGAAATGGGTTTGGATTAATGATTCATATTGGTGGTTCTGGCGCAAAATGCAAACGTACAGTGCGTAATTTGTAGTTAATAGCGCCTCCCATTTGGTTAAAATGGTCCTGCATGTTACTGGATTCTGGTCTATCTCAAAACATTTTGACGCTACCTTTATGAACTTTTCAGGGGATATTAGTTAACAGTCCCATCTTACATATACGACAAAGAATAAGTAGTCACGTGTGCTTTTGTTCAAAACTTAGGCCGCCCTGCCACCAAGTTGTTGCGTTTTTTGGGACACATGGTGTACTTGCTCAATCTAGTAAAAAACACCTGCATTGATCAGGATTGCACAAAGAAATTGAATCATTTTCTTAATTTAGCATGTTGGGGGAATTCCATTCTGACAAACAAAGTGCTTTTCACGTGAGCAATCGTTTGCGCAAATAAAATTTTGAAATAAAATAAAATTATATTGGATACAAAATGGAGGCTAATATAACAATGACTAGTATATACATTGTATTTTTCTGATATCATATGGAAATACTATACTCGAAGGGTTTTCTGGCCACCTATACTCAAACAATATGTCACTAGCACTAGCCTGACTGTGTTACCAGGTTACCAGGACAAGATACCCTATGGAGTGATCATCCTTTATCTAATCATCGGGATAATCAGATCCATTCTAGTGCACCGGTGTAAAGAATCTGAGGTGTCCCCAATGAAGAGTGTCTAGGCTACAAATAAGCACATGTACGGAATAAAACCGTGACCTTGTAGGACGAGGCCATTGGGTACAGTGCTGAAACACAAATGATGCATACAGCACCAATGGAGAACACAAATAGACAGCTGGGGGTTTAGGACACTCAGTAACACGGACGCTGTAATATATGGACACCGGGACTGACCATCCATTTGTGATTCACTAGCGATGTTTCGGCTCCCGTCGTACGGTACTCATACAATAGGCTTCTTTTGAGGCGCAGCAGCTAACTTGAAAAGAAGCCTATTGTATGAGAACCGTAACGACGGGAGCCGCAACATCGCTATTGGACTGCAAAGGACAATCTATTGACGGTAGACGTTTCATATAGAAGTTCCATTGATGCAAATGAAGTATTACAATTGATTCCGTCATGCGCTGTATGACGTTGTGCAGTAGTGCTTGACGGAATGAATGGCAATACCTCATTTGCATCAATGGGACTTCTATATGAAACGTCTACCATATTGACTTGTGTTTTACAAGTTTTTATTACTGATATGGAGTCTGTTCAGCCTACTAAATCTAAGTCTTGGCATGTTTATAGCAGTGGGCCTTTTGCAGTACTCTGCCGGGTGTTTCCATAAGGTGACACCCTTCTTTCTGACACCCTTTTGAATTCGGAAACCTTAACGGAATAAACCACACGGTTTATGTGGTTTATTCCGTTAAGGTTTCCGAATTCATAAGGGTGTCAGAAAGAAGGGTGTCACCTTATGGAAACATCCTACTCTGCCTTATTTCTACATGGCCTATGTGCAAACTATACTGACTGTCCTCTGACAACTGAAACCTGTAAAAAGCTTGATTCCTTTAACCTTCTGCGCATACCATCTCTGACCCACCATCATCAACATGTTGCCCCCTTACCTGCCAGAAAAAAACAAAAGAAAGCGATGGCGACATAGGGTAAAAGAGGCAGAAGAAAGCTGCATGAAAAAACAATTTCTTCTTGTGCGCCATTGTCTCTCTAGCGTAGACTTACTCTCTAAATGCAAAAGAGTGAATTTCACTCTTTTACTAGAGTGACTACAGGGCCCACTCTGAAAAGAGTGAATTTCACACCTTTCAAAGAACACTTTTTGGGTCAAATTTTATCTTGATAATTGACAAAAATGATATCATTTTATCATTTGTTTAATTATAAAGAGTAAATTTGAGCCAAAAAGTATTCTTTGAAAGGTGTGAAATTTCACTCTTTTAAGAGTGGGCCCTGTAGTCACTCTAAAAGAGTGAAATTCACTCGTTTGCATTTAGAGAGTAACTCTACTCATGCGGTTGTTTATGGTAATTTGCAATATCTGATTGGGTTGCCACCTTCAGTTGCTGACCCTAATAAATACCCTCATCTTTGTCTCTGGAATGCACAATCGATTAAAAACAAGACAACTACCCTATCCGATTACCTGATCACTAATGACATTGACATCATGTTCCTTACAGAAACTTAGATCAACGAACACCATCATGTCATAATCGGCGAATGTGCCCCTCCTACTTAATCATTTGTTCAACTATCTATAGAGTTACTGATGATCATGGTGGAATGCTCTTATTTACAAGACATCACTAAATATCAAACATTTCAAACTGGTATTACTAGTACTATTACTGTTTCTACATTTGAACATATATATACCGCCCACCTCCATCTCGAGAAAATGGTTTGCTTACTTCTGAGTATCTAAAAGAATTTGATAAAAATTATGTTTGTTGGTGAAATAGCACTTACGCCCAACAAAGTGAGCGGAGCGAGCCAAAGATCAGGGGGTTTATGCTATTTTGTCGAAAAAAGGTTAAAATTTCAGTAAAAAAGTCCACTTTTGCCAAATTCCGCCCCTTTTGAAATTTTGGTCAAAAGTCGTCTTTTGAAAATAATTGCCCCTCCCCTAAAAAAATCCTGGTTACGGGCCTGAGATCAAGGTCCAAAAAACAGTTGCGGACAAGGTGTGAACGCCGCGCCGATGGCGTAAACACGCAAACCTGAAGACAGGCAGGCATATTTTGAACAAAGGCTCAGGGTCAATCAATTTATTGAATCAAGTAAAGTCCAATACTATCATGAAAAGCTATTTGAAGCTGATATTAAGTGTGTGTTTAAAACTGTAAACAGTCTTCTCAACAAAGATAAGCGTGTGCTTCCAAGGCCATCCTCAGATTCATTGCAAACTCATATGTAATCAATTTGCTATGTTTTTAAATGAAAAAGTTGCTAAATCCAAAGAATTTCAGTGTTGGTGATTCTGATGATCATAAACAAGTTATGGTCCTAAGTGAAAGAGCTCGATCTGTTCCTAATGCTTTCAGTGAATTTAAGCAACTCTCAACTGAAGAAGTTCGCAAAGTCGTCATGAATTGCAATAGCAAAATTGCAAATCATGTATTCTCGGCCCGATACCCACCTGGCTGCTTAAGGAACATATCGACACCTTTCTTCCAACATTAACTTGTATGAAGTTGTATCGTTAATGTATCTCTAAGTACTGGTAGTTTTCCCAAATCACTTGGTAAAGCAGTGATCAATCCCATCTTAGAAAATAACCTTCATTGGATCCTAATGAATTGAAAAATTATAGACCGGTTTCAAATATTTCATTTGTCTCCAAGTTTATTGAGAAGGCTGTCACAACCAAGTTGACTGATCATATGTCAAAGTATATGCTGAATGAAAAGTTGCAGTCAGCTTACAGGGACCACACTAGCACTGAAACTGCACTCCTGAGAGTGAAGAGCGATGTATTGAATGCTGTTGACAGACAAGAAGTCGTTTTCATTGTACTACTTGATCTGTCGGCAGCATTTGATACCGTCGATCATGGTATTTTACTGCAGCGCCTTCAGGATATCATTGGTGTGTCGGGCCAGTAGTTGGGTCATTTGGAGCAATTCCGTGACCGTGGAGAGCAGAGCATCATTTCTCAGTGGATTTATCTTCTATGAAGG
This sequence comes from Ophioderma brevispina, assembly GCA_023653785.1. Classification (NCBI taxonomy): domain Eukaryota; kingdom Metazoa; phylum Echinodermata; class Ophiuroidea; order Amphilepidida; family Ophiodermatidae; genus Ophioderma; species Ophioderma brevispina. The sequence continues at coordinate 71,040 of JAMKCH010055093.1, read as the reverse complement.
TTAATGAACAAATTAGCGGGGGTGCCCTCCTGAAAGTGTGGGCGGAATCCAGGAGGGGGGAAATTCATAATACAGGGGTCAAAATTGAAAAATGTCTGGATTGCTGTAAAAAGGTAACCAAAGTGTTCGTCTTGTCACAAGGATTAAAAAAAGGTATAGTTTGTACTACTTACAAGGTATGGTTACGGAGATATAAGACAAAAATAGTCAAATGTCAAAGGTCATCACCAAAGGTTAAATCTTTAATATTGGACCGATTTCTTTGAAAATGGTTTCAAATTATTTGCCTTTCCACAGGAATTGCAACAAATGTAGTTGGCACTCTCATTTGTATTTGTTTATCGAGATAAATGACAAACAAGGTCAACCCCATTGACCTTTATTGATCTCCGAATTTTAAAATTATGTTAGAGGGTGCAAAATGTTCTTGGTCCAGTCTTTGAGGAAAGATGAACAATTTTAAAGAAATCGGAGCAATATTTCAGATTTAAGATTTCAGATTCAGGACTTGGATCGTCTGCAGTCATTACAGCACAGAGCAGCAAAACTCATTTTCTCTGCTTCAAGACTTGACAGCCCCTTACCACTCATGAAAGATCTCCAATGGTTACCAATCAGAGACGGGATTCAATTTAAGATCTGTTTACACGTGTATAAATGCCTAAATGAACATGATTCTGGTCCTGAGTACCTCTCAGAATTACTCACTCACAAGCCTTTCCCTTCAACGGGCCCAGTTACTCTATCTGCAATGGATAAGACTCTTCTTCAGATTCCCAGGTGCAAAACGTGTATTGGTGATGTTATGACGTCTCGCAGACGTCAAAGGTCAGAAATACCTTTCAAACACAAATAAACGAGCCTTGTGCACAAGTGATCTGAATTTTATATAACAAAACAGATCTAATGATCTTAATCAGATTGGATCAAGAATTTGGTATGTCCAAAGCACAATTATCTATACAATTCAAAATTACACTTATCAATTCTAATCTTACTCAGAGTTCATTTATGTCTCCAACTAAAAGTAGCGTTGCAGTTCAACGTTGTTATGTCCTCACAGCGAAGACTCCAAAATAACAGTATGCAAAGTCACGCTTGAAAATCTTCAAGTAATATATTCCATGGGAATCGTCTCAGTCCTGACGGTAATTTTGTCCAGCAGTTCAAGACGACAAGGTTAAAAAAAGTCCCTCGACGACACTAATATTCCACAGTATATCAGTCCAAGATAATCACCACGATTTCTATCTGTCCACAATTTGGAATCCTATTTTGATTCCCAGCACTTTTGGCTTCAAAGACGACAGTAGAATAATTACAGCAACTCTGCTCACATGGAATTATAAATCCTGGCACTAGGTACTTTACAGGTCTGCTCCTCAATGCAGAGTAAAACTAGCTATGACTTCTAGCTATTTGTTACTAGTGGATGCTGGCAGAGTCCTTACTCAAATCTCCATTATATATTGACTTCACAAAGTTCCCAAGTCTTAAAATAGACATTACCACAGCATCATGCATAAACATAACCTTGTACTAGCTGACCAATTGGAATTCACATAAATTATATCATCTGAATTACATCACTTCCCATATATAACTTTATGGGGGAATCCCCCAGATCATGCAATGTTTTGATCTTAAAGCATAAACAAGTTGACTCAGTTACTAAGTTTACATCTTGGAGAATTCCCCATTTCCCTTATTGTGCAATCTATGTAACAGGTGCATTTTGCACAAACAACTCTAGGGGAATTCCCTATTCTCTTTTCAACATAAACAAAGTACTTTTCCCGTGAGAAATCTTTTCTTAAATAAAATTGAGAAAATAATATTTTAATCAAAATTTTGAGGGTAATATAACAGTGAAAAAGCCTTTTCCGTTGCAGGTCCCACTCTATGGAATAAATTGTCAAGACACCTAAGAGAGGCACAATCACCTGCAGTTTTCAATAAATTTTTGAAATCATATTTATTTTGATGTATTTTTGCATGTCTCTCATGCTGTTATACAGCATTAGTTTGTAGCGCTTTGATCATTGTCTTAGATAAAGCGCATTATAAATGCATCTTGTATGTATGTATGTACGTTAATAAACTGCAATAATATTACTCGTGAGTTACGTGTCTGCTTTTAAAGCTTCACAGTAGCTCAATGTTAGTACAATATTATGTGAAACATTTTAAAATACAGTAAAAATTGTACCTTTTCTAACATGGCCACCAAACCTTTGTACATGGGGTAAATTTTCCAAGGAATAGTTCATTGGTAGAGAACACCAGCGCTGTCACCTTCGGAGCCTATTTTTATCCGTTTTAAGATAAGCACTCCTGATCGATATATCTTCCTCTGTGAAGGTGACTTAGTAGGGAAAAACCACCTTATGCAGTATCTCTTTGTCTAGATTAGTGTGTTCTGAGGTCTCTGGGCTTTGGACCAGACTTTAGCAGGTTAAACCTGGTTTTGTGAGCGCTCAACCATTCCACTTCCCTCAGAGCATATTGCTGGAGTTACTTGTAGCTCCATCTGTCTGAATGCCTTTGAGCTTCTGCTGAGCCAGATGACATAGCTCGCTCTGAGTGCAATTTTGGCTGGTGTATCGGTTATAGCCTTTCTCTTTCTTTTAGAAATGCCCAAGGATGCCAGGCATTTATTGACTGATGTATTGCAGAAACCCTCTGCTTCATACTTCTATTGGAAAGTAGTATGTAGACCATCCTCTGCTTTCACAGTCAGCCACTAGATCTTGGTGTTTGCACTTCTTTCTTGGATATGCATTGGATAGGTTCTCCTCCATAGGGACCGTAAGCTCTATGATGATCATTGTCTTTGTTTTGGTAGAGAAGATGGTAATATATGGTCTCTTAGCTGTCTCAGTGATTTCTGGAGGGAACACTATTTGTTTGTGTTCCTCATCCATCAGGAATATCCAGTCATTGGCCTTCTTCAGAATGTTGTTTGGCTCTGTCTTAGGCATTGGTAAGATTGGATTTCGATAGGTTGTACCATCAGCTGTGCAAAAGGCTATTGTAGAGATGGAGTTCAGATTCTCAGGTGCGATTGTTTTTTTCTGATTTGCCTCTACGACGTACGGTGCCAGACCTGTAGAGATTGCTTTCAGTGTTTGGTTATGGCGCCAGTTGTATCTCCCGCTTTGTAAAGAGTAGCTACAACCATTGAGGATGTGGAACAGTGTACAATGACGATGATGACATAAATGGCTTATTTGATGCCTATCAGATTGGTCATGCCCCAGGCGTCAAGAATGGCAGGGATGGAAGTTGTTCATGAATTGCGTTGATGTGGAAAGACAGCAGCTCTGGCGCCCAGACATACAAAAGTTTCTTCCAGGAAGTGTCGACCTTCATGACAGACTCCAGTTCAACCATTGCCATTGTTTCGAACATCCGTAAAGGTAGACGAACATGTCTTCCTTATCTACATCTTTTATTAGTCCGGTGAGGCATTTTGTTCTTGATGACTCATGTCTTTGATCAGCTTTTGGTTCTTTTTATACCCAAGACCGGCTCTATCCGTCTGACCTCTAGCCATTTCATTTAGAATTAGGTGCCGTTCTTTCTGTTCTAATTCTTTTATAGAACATGGTCTGGAACATGATACCACAGCACTCTAAAGCAACCTGTACAAGGTTGTGTGGTACAGTACCGTATGCATTTTGCAGGTCAGCACTAATGTTTTCACACCCACAATTGGTTTACCCTCTTTTTTGGCATCTTGGAGCATTTCAGTTAGTGCGTCTGCGTGTTTCACATATCCTGATATATATTTTCTCCATGAAACCCTTCTGAATGGATTGGTCGATATAATTGTTTTCTGTCAGGTAGTTGATGGTTCTATGAGCGAGAATACTCATTCCAAGGTTACCACTAGAATTATTCAGTGTGATGGGCCTGAAGCAGGAGGGATCACTAGTGTTCTCCTCTTTGGATATAAGGATGGCTTCTCCCGTTCTTCAGCTCACAGGTATTGCGGCTGTTCTCCATATATTGCAAATAACTTCGTGTAGTAGCCGGGTTATTCTAGGGCATTTCTTCCACACTAGGTATGGAATGCGATTGGTACCTGGAGCACTGGCATTTCTTTTCTGAAGATAGCTGTTTAACCCATATACAGTGTGAGTCAATAAAAACCCTACATTCAGGAAAGATTTTTCTTGAAAGGTTAAACGTTATTTTTTGCTTGAATGTTTGCTTCGGTTGTTTACAGGGATAAACAGACTAACATAAGATTTTGTCTCTCGGACTTTGGGTTCAGAAACTACGTCAATTTTGCGGAGAGACCTAAAAATTCTGTTTGGCCACTTTTACCCATACAATGCGGAGAGACAACACCGACGTATACCATAACTCATCATAGCAAAGAAATATCACATTTGCATATTCAGTTGGTGTCGATTTATTCTTTTTCTTCTAGATATCAATGTCATGGATAAACTATTATAGTCGCCGTAATAATTGTTTGAATACGCGTACAGCGTACCAGCTTGTGCGACCTGTACACGGGCGTATCGCGAGTCTATTTCAATCGTTGGTGTTTACGCGCTGTTAAAGCAGTGCGACCCCTTTACGCGACAACATGCAGCAAAATTGTTCGAATCAGTTTCAAACAATTATTACTTAAGAGTTTAGATTAATTTAGCCCACATCTCAAAGAGGAGCATAAGCAAGCATCATGTGTCGACAATGGAATTATGGAAAGGAAGGGAGCCCAAGGAAGAACCCAGAGAAATGGGAACAGTTCAGATCATGAGCCAACTAAAAGGCAAAGATGACACAAAACGCCTGGCGGCCCCACACAGCTGGTCGAGATGGGGGAGCAAGGAAATAGTGATGAAGATGGGGTTGGAGAAGGTTTTGCACAGGATTTCAACAACAAAAAAAATAGACACAAAAACAAAGGACAAGGACAAAAAAACATAGACCCACAAAGACAAATAAAAAACATACCATTCCACAGCACACCGAACACCACATAGAAAGCTTCACAGCATATCAACTATAAATGATTACAATGAGGGAATAACAAAAACAAATAGGGACACACAACATTGGACAGGACAAAGACACCAACCTCCCTTAACACTTTCCTGACCAGGGGGGAGTTATGATAATACCCTGGGAAGATTGATAGATGCTTTGTGCATTACTTACAGCTAATTACATTGATAATCTGGATTTTTCAGATTTATTTTATTATTTTTTTTACCTCTTACGGAAGTCCTGGACTTCTTCAACATGAACCTTTCTGTGTATATCTCGATCTCCTCTATATGTACATAAGGATAAAACTACAGATATAGATTTGTTACCAATTTTGAATTCCCGCTGGACATTATGGACCATATGTTTACAAAAATGGCGAATTTTCAATACAAAAGACCATGGTACAATGCCAATAAACGCGATTCCCCGGCCGCACAAGAGCACACACGGAATTTGATCGATTGGTTTCTATCTTTTCCTCGCCTGCATTCAATGCCACCAATATAGCGATAAATGTTGGTTGATAGGTTCCCTTGTTCTTGTAGATTGCTAAAATTGAATTCACGGCTTCATAAGTGTGATCCGGAAATATGAAAATCGCGAGTTATGACGCTTACGTACGTACGAATCCCCTGACCACATTCCAGTCTTAGGTGAAATTGTCTGCGTGCGGCTAGGATAATTCACCGCGGCACAAATTCATAGACTTGATCCAAAGCTTGGACTTGGCACCAGCAGTTTGTACTGATTGTATGGGTTTGAATTGGGCGTTTCTTTTGCTTTTTGTGCAGTTTTGACAAAAGGTTAGCACTAATTTTGACAACATGTCGACTTCCCTTGCCATAAGCTATGCCCGCTGTAGTCGGGCCGATTCAGGGGATGTATGACATCGAGTTTGATTGGAATGTGGGTTTTGTGGAAAAAGCAGGGATCAAGGTCGTACTTTGAACTGGACTTTGTTTTTCGGCCAAAATGAGTTCTGATTTTCAAAGGTCACGCTGCAGCTTGTCATGAATATTAATTTGAAATTCAATCTGGGCTACTTCTGACCCAAAGTCGGGGAGGGGTTAAAACCTCACTCCCTCCCTATCTCTCTTCTCTCTCTTCTTCTCTTAAATAAGCCAGGATTAGAACAGCTGCCCGTGGCCAAAAACCAAAATAGAAAATAAAATTTCACTATACTTCGTGAATTCAAGAAAAAATGTGCAATATTAAAGATGATCTTGACCTTAATGCAATCACTATACTAGATTGTGTTGTTTTATTAAAACACATCTATATACTTTCCAAATGTTGAAAAAATTGAAAGAAATCGGGTTAACAAATAGCCAGATTGACCAATTTTGAAGCACACCCCTTTTTTCTCCTTCCAATGGGATGTAAACACATTAACTTTGTGTTGTGAGACGGTACAATATCATGCCGATTCAAAACTTAATTGCTACATTTTCTTGATTATTTCAACTACGGACTAATCATTGAATGTATTATACCAATGTGCCAACGAATGACCCGAATCCAAATACTAATTTAACTGTTGCAGAGCAAGACAGAAAACTAAGATCTTCCCATTGTTTAGGATTTGCAAAGAGTTTTCCCTTATTGGCCTATTAGCTCTTGTATCTATACCGGGTTCAGTAGTAGTAGTGATGAACTGAAGAACCCTTTTCACTTACACATCAGGATTAATTGGATGATTTATTTGTGTGAACATTACATTCTTGTTTGAAGATCAATAAACATGCTAAAGGAGATGGCTATTCAGTAGGATCATTTAAACAAAAATATCATGGGTAATAACTTCATCATGTTCATATGAGATGCCCCCCGTATATCGTACACTAATTAGGGTGTTCATTCATAGTATTTTGGGGTATGAACGATTGTTTATGCCCCGGAGGGCTTCCGTACTTTTTACTAACTTTTTACTACAAAATTAAATCATTAAAAAAAGAAAAAACCTAAAAAATTAAATATTTTTGACCACTTTTGGCGTTCGTAACGGCAGCCAGCATAAACGTTCGTTTGACAACTCACGGGACGCGTATTGACCAATCGCGTACGCCGATACATCCGAGGTATACAGAACCGACATGAACGTAATTATCTGCTTTAACTGTATGAATTTTCCCATGGGAATGGAGGGGAAAAGGAAAAGGAAAAAGGGTTTTGTTTTGTTCTTACAAAATTGGTCACATCTGGCGTATTTTTAATCGATTTCTTCATTTTTTCAACATTTGGAAAAAAGATATTAAATTTGTTTTATTAAAACAACAACAAATCTATGATTCAGTGATTTTATCAAGGTCAAGATCATCTGCCATCCTTGCACAATTTTTTTTGATTCACGTAGTTTATATTATGAATCAAGATTAATAGTTCATTTTTTGAAATGCTGCTTAAGTTTGTTATTATGTTCAGCAATTTTATGTTCAGTACTTTGTTTTATTCTCGCCAGAGTTAAAAATGCGTTAAAATTGGGAGAAGTTTTCTGAAATTTGCATCTATGAATATAAAACTTAAGACAGAGGAAAGGAAAATTGATAAACATATCATGCTCTGAAATGAAATCACAAAATAAATGTAAAATAGTTTCAGGAAGTTCATTGCAGAAGTAACAATTTGGGGAATCAGCTCTGCCAATTCTGTTTAAGAATTGATTAGTACAAATAGCTCTGTGAACAAATTTAAACTAAAAGGACCTCAATTTGGTTTCAATAGTGCAAGTAAAATTGCTCCTGTCGATTTCTTCTTGACAAAAACATATCAGTTTAAACAAAACGGTCTGTTGTGTAACATACTAAATAAAGTAAAATATCAGCAAATTAGAATACCATTGTTCAATCATAAAGAGTCAGTTATTAAAAATCACTCCATATCAATGTCTCAGTTCATAAACATAACGAAATTGCTCAGAGGTTTTTTGTGTTACCTCTGAAAGAAAATTATTTTGTACAAATTACGCATAGTCCACAAATTGCAAGAAGAACATAAAAGGGGAAGTTTTCTGTAAATAAATTTGAATTAAAACTTAAAATGCATTATTACATCGTTTTCCATGTTGAATACAAAACATATGGTTTCAATTTGATTCGCAAGTTCCGTTGTAGGTTCATACTGAAATCTTGCCGATCGAAAGTAAACCGTGGTCTTAAACATATCTTGACTTTCTTATTTGGGAAATTCAACATTTTTCAGTTAGCATTTTCTTTTTGTAATCTCCGGGATATTAATTTTATAATCCTGCAATTATTCTTCCACCTTCTATTGTTTGACAATAATTTGGTGTTAAACGGTTTTACTCAAATCACTGCTGAAGACCATGTTACTCTATGTAAACGATGCATCTTTATTTGGCTCAAATCGGCCAAATAGGATTTTTAAAGTATCTCAGCAAGATAGGCATAACGTCTTTCTCCAACGTCCAAATGACACCAAATAAACGTTTTCTGAAAGCCTGTTTATCCCTCTTCATATCCAAACAAACCTTTGAGCAGAAATAATCTCTGAAAGTAGGGTTTTTATTGACTCACACTGTACATCTGCAAAAATGGTATTATTGCTCATAGTGACTTCAGGATTTCACACAAGTATACTTTACCATACCTAGTACATATAAGGTTTAGTTGGCACTGTGGGTCAAAGGTCAACCACCTCAAGATATACTTCTATTAGATGGTACGGCGCACAGTGGGCCAGGGCAGAGTCAAAGTGTGCCAAAACCCTAATTTGGCGACCACTATTTTTTAATTTTAATTGCTATTTGGAAAGAAGGTGCTCTCAAGAATATATTCCAAAAGTTTTTCAACTCTGGTATATTCTTGAAGTTACTATTTTCTCCTGTTAAAGTTCAAAATTGGTCTAAAATTATTTCCAAGCTTAAAAACATCAATATGCAATCAAAACTCTGTATCTCTTTAAAGGTAATTCTAATTTATCTATGTTTCTATATATTGTAAAGTCTTTCTTTGCAGAATAATATATTAAGATAAGGTGAACATAATTTTTCCCGTTCAAGAAATTTTAATCCCTAAACGTCTGAAAAATCTATTGAAAAATCATCATTTTTTGAAATATAAACCGAAAGTTATAATTTCCGTCGATTTCCGCCTCTAAATCGATACAGACGTCTTTAAAAAAGATTATTCTTTATGATGATACCAAATTTACTTGCAGTCTCTTGCAGTCTTCAACGCTAGGGATTGTTTTATGACGCCCGGTACGACCGTATAGAGTAAAAATGCCACGTGGTGGCGTACGTAGCACAGACCATGATACGCGTAGACCTACATTTAACAAATACACTTACCTTGCAGTACCTATATAAGGTAGGATATTCGTCGATCTCCGCCTTTAAATTTATACAGATATTCTAAGAAAGGATTATCCTATACAATGACAACAAAAATCTACTCGAAATCGTTTGCAATCTGAAAAACTAGAATCATTTTATGAGTAACCTACTCAGAGAAAAATGAAATATTCTCGACCAATCAGAAAACAGTATTTTGATGACATCATAGGAACTCAAAAATGCTTTTAATCGATTCCTTGGGTCACCAAACCTTATATCCATGCAATCAACCGAAGTATTATATGTGGGTCCGAGTTTATCTTGAAAAATATTCTCGACCAATCAGAAAACAGTATTTTGATGACGTCTTAGGATTTCAAAAATGCTTCCACTCGATTTCTGGGTCACCAAACCCTATATCCATGCAATCAACCGAAGTATTATATGTGGGTCCGAGTTTATCTTGAAAAATATTCTCGACCAATCAGAAAACAGTATTTTGATGACATCATAGGAACTCAAAAATGCTTTTAATCGATTCCTTGGGTCACCAAACCCTATGTCCATGCAATCAGTCATTGTATTATAGATGGGTCTGGATTTAATCTTGAAAATATTCTCGACCAATCAGAAAACATTATTTTGATGACGTCATACCTATTGTTAATCGCAATTTTGGAATTCGCAGGCCTCCAAACCCTAGATGCTCCTATGATAAGATGTGAAGGCTTTGCAAAGAGAGTGTATTGGATTTTGGCAGCATTTTCCTCATTCTGCCCACTGTGCGGCGGTCCGGAAGTGTGTAGTCGGTGTCACAGACTGCAAGATATTATATAAATTGGGTACTGCGCGAGAGATTAGCGTTATCAGTCCGTCATTGAGAATGTGTGTAAATGAACCAAATCTCAAATATCAACGGAGGGGTTCTATGGAAGTTTTGGCATGAGAGGGTCCGTTACTATGTGTTGTTTTACATAGTATCGTAACTTGGTCTGAACCTATAGAATCGCAGCGAGAAAATGGAAGTTTTTTTGTCAGTACGCTTCGGTACTCGCAGACACGGAACAGTTAACACGCAATCTCTCCGGGCGAATCCATTTTTCCCACAATGGCCTTCGGTATTTTCCAGTCTTGAGAATTTCAGACACTGGTTTCAATTTTTTTTTGCAATTAGAAACGGAATTACTAGAGCCTGAATCAAAAACGACCATAATAAGGGTAGTTATAAAGCATTCAATTTTTCACAGGGGCAGGTACACATCTTAGTGCAACTATGAAGTCAGCTTTGTAGCATTCACAAGTTTCCGATATATTGTTCAGTACAGCCACGTTTAATAAGTTCATGGCAAAGCCAAGGCTAGGCATATTGGGCAAGTTTAAAACATTTTTTGAGAAGAAGGAATGATCCTTTGATTGGCCTACTTAACGCTAAACTATCGACCAGTGGCGGCCCATAACCTCTTTTCGGGGAAAAGTGAAATCTGGGGGGGGGAAGTGAAATTCTGGGGGGAAAATATGGAAATGTGGGACATGTTTAAAACCAATTTTGGCCCCAACTCGCTGGGGGGGGGGGGCAAGAAAGAAATTAGGGGGAAATGCCCCCCCTTGCCCCCCATGCATAGGCTGAATTTCGTATTTGCTCCTATACGAAATTGAAATTTCCCATTTTTTTGTATCAAAGAGACATTTCTCAGCTTATCCTTCCGATGGGGATATTTTTTTTATTGAAATCTTAACATCAGAGCAAAAAATCAGTACTTGTCGATTTTTAGGGACCCCCCGGGGACACCTGATCTGTGAAATCTCTCGTTGCACTTTTAATATCACCCACGGGTTAGATGTGTGGGGACATCTAGCTAAATAATAGACAGTAATTTTGACACCACTGTTTTTCATTTTTCCATTTTTATTTTCACCCCTGTGCATTTTTTTCCTGTTTGTTTAATCCATTGAGAAAGAATTCGTGTGTAGAATTCGAAAGCTTTGGCAGTTCGTTGAGCTATTACTTGTATATTGGTATGTATATATTATATATATATAATATATATAGATGTATAGTATAGATATATACATGATAAAGGTTCATACCAAAGTAAAGATCCGTAATAATGAGAGAAGATACCGCTATACGCATCTACCGCTACTATTCTTCGCCTTACGGAACTAGTTCTCAAATTGAATAGCTTCACTTTTGACGGTCAGTATTATCTTCAGATCAAAGGTGTAGCTATGGGATCCAAGCTAGGTCCAGGATTCGCATGCATATTTGTTGGGTACTTTGAAGAAAGACTTTTCCACACCTACAGCGGCCCCATTCCCAGATTGTACAAACGATACATCGATGATATTGTTGGAGTGATGGTTGGCACACGTGACAACTTAGACACATTTATTCAATTTGTTTGCAGCTTCTCACCATCGTTGAAATTTACATGGTCGATATCTGATACTTCGGTCAACTTTTTAGATCTTACCATTTCTGTTGACTCTGGCCACCTCTCCACCACCATTTACTATAAGGAGACCGATTCGCACAGCTATCCCCTATACTCATCTAGCCACCCATCCAAATGTAGAGATTCCATCCCTTATGCTCAATTCAAACGTTTGCGTCGTATTTGTTGTGATGATGATGACTTTAACTACAAAACAGAAGAGATGGGATCATTTTTCAAGAATCGGCTATACCCTGATAAAACAATTCATCGTGCTAAACAACGAATTAGTACCATGGACAGAAGTGAAGCTCTCCAATCGTGTTCTAAATCAAATGACAACAATGGTCGTATCCCTCTTGTCATTAACTATCACCCCAGCAACATTCCAGTGCAGAACATCATTGTTAGAAACTTTGACATACTTCGCAAGCATCCATCCACTAAGAACATTTTTTCATTGATCCGCCAATCACCGCATATCGTCGTGAACGTAACATTAAAGATCGCGTTGTTCGTGCCTCTGACCCCAACCTCCTCCTGGTACTATGGAATGTAATAGACCTAGGTACAAAACCTGTGCTCATGTGCTTCACGCCACTGAAATTACTGGCTCTAATGGTATTCGTCACCACATAACTTCAACATTCACCTGCACTTCAAAGAATTTAATCTAAGCCATTGTCTGCCAGTATTGTCAGAAGCTGTATTTGGAGAGACAAAAACTTCTCTCTCTGTCCCGCTTTCTGAACATCTGAGATCTATTAGATCTATCTCCTGGTAGACCAGTATCCGCACAATTTTAACTCAAGCATCACATGATTGACATGCAAATTTACCGGAATTTTGTCCACGTCCGGTTATTCTGACACGGATCAACATTTTTCTGAACAAAATCTCATCGGCTAGACTCAAAACTCTTTACCCTCATGGCATGAACATCTGCTTTGACATTTTGAAAAGCAATTGGGTCAATGTTTGACTCATTTGTCACTTCTAAAAGGTTTTTAATTACGTTTTTTCTCACTTTATATTGTTGGGTGTCTTTTTTGACACCATAGATGTATATTCTTGTTCTTATTGGACTTTTATATGTTGTAATGTATCCTCTCTGTACCAGTTGAGGTTATACTAATACATCGAAACGTTTGTAACAAGCTACAAGACATTCAGCACTGCTGCGCCTTCACCCATTTGCGTTTTGTGACTATATATACTATATATCATATAAATAATATATTATATATATCATTTGGTGCCAACGCCGCGTTTTTTACCCCAAATTGGGCAACTTTTTACATGCCTGCCGCCCCTAAAAAAGGCCGGCGCGGGTTTCCCCAAATTGGGCTAATTTTCATAGTCCGAAGGCGCGGCACCGGCGCTGCACCCGCGGGTTTATCCTTTATCCCGCTGTACATCATTTATATTCAAGCTCCGACGACGTTTTTTAAAGGTTCCCGTAATTGATTAGGCGCTTTTGATTTCTTCTTGAAAAATGCTTTTTTACCTGCTTCACTACCAGGGGGGGGTAATCCTCGGGTTTTTTTATGACACAATAGTAAACAAAATATCAACTTCATCCCGTGATCTGAGTGCTTTGTCAGCCTTTGTTGCTCCTTACACGACTGGGAGTAGGTGCTCACTGAGTATAACAACAATAATTATCCTAACAAAAAGTGACCGTCAGGTTGGTATCCGTGAGAGGCAATTAAACCTTACTAACCTGCAAGATGTGGTCCTTGCACGACGGGGAGTAGGCGCTAGGCGCTCACTCGGATAAAACAAATAATTATCCAACAAAACATCTTTTTATGATCACAAGTAATTTGTGACTGTCAACTGTACATCAACGGTCCTTCTCAGGAACATATAAATGGTCTTCTTAACTCTTTCTCCGCGGGTCTTTCTTTGTGAGTCTGTCGTTCTTCTTCGTGAGTATTTGTCTACAAGATACCAACATCTGATCGGTTTTTTCTTCTTGTTTTGACTACGAATTTTATAAAGCCGTTCTTTGTGATTCTTTGCAATTCAAATAATCTTTCCTGATTAATTTGTGGCTGTCAGCTATACATCAACGGTTCTTCTCAGGACCACATACACAGTCTTTTTAGGACCATTTTGGCAAAATAGATGAGTGTGTGTGTTAATACCGAACTCACGAATCGAGACAAATTAAAAATAACATGAAAAAGGCACGCCACCAAATACGCTCATACATAAACCCATCCCTAACAAACACCATCATACTAAACAATAAATACAGACAACATACACAAATAAATAAAACAATCAAATAAACAAATAAATAAACCAACAAATAAATAAATAAACAAATAAATAAGAAATAACAAATAAATAAACAAACAAATAAATAAATAAACAAATAAATAAGAAATAAACAATAAATAAACAAATAAATAAACCAATAATATAAACAAACAAATAAATAAATAAACAAATAAATAAAGAATAAACAAATAAATAACAAATCAGAATAAAAGAAATAAATAATAATAAATATAAAATACATAGAAAAGAAAATTAGTAAAAAATCAGACTACAAATGGCTTTTTTCGTAAAAATAGCGCGTCCTCAAATGCGAGCTAAGCGACACAGTGAAAATTGCGGCACTTTTGAGTCATTTGCCGCGCATTGGCGCGGCCCTTTGCCGCGGGTAGGCCAAATTTTGTTGGACAAACACTGATTATATGTTATATATATATATATATATATATATAGTTGTATAATATATATATATATATATAATATTATATATAATATAAATATATATATATAGATATATATATATATAAGCAATCATGCTACATCATATAAATATATAATAAATAAAATAAGGAGGGGGGCAAGACAAAAAGATTGTACCAGGGGTCAATTTTATTCCGATATGTTGAAACTGTTACCACGTTATGTTTCTAACCACTAGGATTCAGAAAAAGGTATAGGGTTGTATAATATCTACAGCTTAAAGTTTCAGAGTTATAGGCTACGAACAGCAGAAGAACTCAATAAAAAAAGGGTCAATTTCAGTTGAACAGGGGTCAAATTTTTAAATTTTTAAAGTTGCTATGATTGATTTGGATTAAAAATGTTTGCTGCTGTGCAAATGTTTGGTGGAGTTCATAGGATTAAAATAAGGAATAGTTTTTTGACTGTCTTAAATGCTTAAGTTACCGATGTAGGGACACGACGGTAAACGTCCACTGCATTCAGTGGGCTTGACCTGGTTTCCCCTTACTTTTGGTAACTAAGCATTTGACCCGTACAAATCAAGTTTGACCTATAACCTGAATTTCGGCTGTGATAGTAAAAACTATACCTTTTCTGAAATCCTTATGGTTAAACAAATTAACAGGGCAACTTTTAAACACAAATGGATCAATTTAAAAACTTTGACACTGTACAATCTTAGTCTAGGCCCCCTCCTTAAAGGCACCAATTGCAAGCACTTAGAATTCACGTTTCAGGGGTCCTGTCAGGCAGTCTACATATTTAATCACTCAAAACCTTTTGTACTCTGAGTTTACAAAATATTGCTAACTCCCAACAGCCGATTTCCAGATATATTATATTGACGTACTGAAATTGGTAAAGAAACATCTGAATACTTTCAGCTGAATCACATTTTGATGTTAGAGGTGTTGGGCTCATTACTACAACCATGTTAGTAAATTAGGAGTAATAGTTATATTACTTGTGAATATCTTAGCTATCTTAGCATGGTGAAATGCATGGGATGATTCGTGAGATCTAGGACTCTACACCAATGGATCACGAATGTTATTATTCCACTGCCAAAATAGTCAGGTGGAAGTTTAGGCACACAGCCTGAAGGATGGAAATGGAGTACAGACTTTTTCTATCAATAGATTTTAGTTTAAAAATTTGTTACAGTCGTATTTTTGAAAATCCAATATGGCTGCTACCATGTCCAAAATCACTAAAAACCCCTTAAGTATTTCCGATAGAGACAAATATTTCTCGGTACTCCGGTGTTTTAAGCACGAGAAAGTGTTGGCAATGTAATTTTATCATTACATTGCCACAAAAATCCAATATGGCTGCTCAAAAGTCAAATATGCTCTCGGAATCATTAAAATGATCTTAACTCCTCCATTATACCTATTTACGCTACTTGAATATATACTGAACACCTAAAATATGTTCTACAGGTGTACAAAATCTGTTACAATTAATCACACTCTTCAAGTGTTACTTTAACACCTCTAGAATGCATTTCCAACGCATCCGGACACGTCAAGTGTTCTGCACATTTTGCAGTTTAGAGGCTTGATTCCAGTGTCTATATGCATGCTTTATGCTTTACACTTATGATATACATGTATTTGATCACTAGAAACCCTTATTTGGCATTTCTCTGTAATGGACAATTTAAAATTCAAGATGGCAGCAAATACAGCCGCCTTTAAAAATAGTAAAACTTACATTATATGTGTACTATATGTAGTTACATCAACTAATTATTATTATAAAGGTGTAAATTAAGGTGTGTGATAAGTATTTAACCATTTGACATTCTTATCTGGAATTTTTGTTTCTTTAACATGCAAAAATGTTAAGATGGGGGGGGGCAATGTGGCTGCCTTTTTACCTTCTTTAAAACCTATAAATTACGATACATCGGTATTGTGTTTAGTTAAAACACCCAAAATGATTATTAAAGTTTAAATTAAAGTATGAGATGTATGTCTTTGAGCATTAATAACTCGTATCTGGTATATTTTTTGACAACATGCTTAAAATTCAAAATGACGGCCAATATATTATGAGTTCCTACTGGGTATAGAGCCCAGAATTACGCTTCTATCACAAAAACTTGATGAGTTATGGTCAATTGAATGATTTCAGGGCATATTGGGTTTTAGGGTGGCCATATTGGATTTGATGGTAATGTTGTGATCAAATCACGTCAATAACCCGTCCAAAAGATTCCTCGTACTTTAAAACCTGGATCATAAAACCTAGTGCATAAAATTATGGCCATTTGAATGAATTTGAGAGTGATAGCGGCCATATTGGATTTCTAGAAAATGCCACTGCACGAAATTTTGCACACCCTCCAGAAATTATAAGCTAAGGTCATCATTAACAAAATCGATCGATAGAAAAAGTCATACTCCATTTCCACCCTTTGCCCACAATTCCTCCTGACTAAAAAGGGTGACCTATTTCTAATGACAAACTACAGGGGGAATCTGATCTCTGATGTCCATAGCTGCTAATGGATGCTAAGGTTTACAACAAATGATTTTGACGAAATTCTGGCACATGGTGATCATTGCTTGTAACAACCGGGCAGGTTTTTCGGCCAGGCCGCAGCTGTACACAGCAGATCCACATCCTGAGGCGGATCATGGAGGATTTTTAAAGAATGTCAACTCCCCTTGATTGTCACCTTTGTTCACTTTAAGGCCTTCGACTCCATCAATAGGTCTGTTAAGTTCTCAATTGTGCGTCATTTTGGCATTCTAGAGACCATGGTCAATGCTCTCCAAATGCTGTATATCAACTCTAGCAGTTCAGTTTAATATAGTTGACGGTATAACATTTCTAATTCATTCGATACAACAAGTGCTACAGGAGTGCTACATGGTGATGTTTTGGCTCCATATCTTTTCATCATCTTAGTGGACTACCTTCTGGGGAAGGTATCTGGAAATGACTCTGGAATTACCTCAAACCCTCAAAGCGCCTCAAGATGATACCTTGACAAAACAAACGATCTAGACTTTGCTGATGATCTTGCCTTACTTGGGATGCTGCAACAGACCTTGTACTAATTATCTCTGCACCCAAATCGGAGCTCACTGCCTTCAAATTTCTCTCTCTCTCTCTTCCCATCGCCCATATCTCTATCCCTCTTTCTCTCTCTCTAATTTCTTTGCTCTCGCTCTCTATCTCTGTAGCTCTCAGTGTAAAGAATAATAACATAAGGTTTCATAACTTTAGGTCAACTCATTAACAAATAAATGTTTATTTGATTGCTGAATTGAATTCAATTGAAAATTGTTATTTCGGCTGCCATCTTGAAATTATTTATGGATATGCCATTTTCAATGCTGTAAAATCTTGAAGTGTTCATACCCTCTAATACAAATTACAAGCTCTTTCCTGATGACTGACCGAAATAATGTAGTTAATACAACGTGATTTTGGTCAAAAGTGAGTCGAAATGGTGTAAAAGTTCATTGACCTCTGTCGGTCATATTTGAGGAGGTACAATATGTACCATATCTTTTATTTTTTATTTAGAAGGGTGGGCCTAAGATGCATGATTCTAGCAGAATCTATGACAATGCGAAACTCAATTCAATGCAAGCGAGGATCAAGTAAATGATACAATCCGAGAAAGCAACTTGACAAATATTATATTGAAGCCCGGAGAAACTGGCGAGCACAGAATTAAATAAAGACGAAAAATACACGGTCTTGAACCCGGTCCTCTCGCTATAGGTGTGAGAATTACCACTGGACCACAGAGGACTGTGTTTATGTGGACACCAGAGAAACGAGCGCTAATGTATTTCAGTCTTTATTTCAGAGTTTCAAGCGGCCGTAATTATATACAGTGTGAGTCAAAAAACCCTACATTCATAATAAAAATTAATTAAAATAGTTAAGAATTATTTTGCTCAAATGTTTGCATTGGTTATAAAGAGGGATAAACAGGCTTTCAGAAAACGTTTATTTGGTGTCATTTGCACTTTGGAGGAAGAAGTTATGCCTATTTTGCTGAGAGACTTAAAATTCCCGTTTGGCCGATTTTGAGCCAAACAAAGATGCATCGTTTACATACAGTAACGTGGTCTTCAGCAGTGATTTGAGTAAAAACATTTAACACCAAATTATTGTTAAACAATAGAAGGTGGGAGAATAATTGAAGGATTATACAAAATTAGATAAAAAGATTACAAAGAAAATGCTGATTGAAAAAATGTTAAATTTCCCAAAAAAGAAAGTCAAATAGCTGGTGTAAGACCACAGTTTACTTTGGTTCAGCAGGATTTCATGGTTTTAAGCTACAACGAAAGTTGGAGGCAAAGTGAAACCATAGAAGGTTTTGTATTCCGCTTGAAAAAAAAAACCCAGTGCGATATTGAATTTTAAGTTTTAATTCCAATTTATTTACAGAAAACTTCAGCTTTAGTTCTTCTCGCAATTTATGGACGCTGAGTATACTGCATTTGTGCAAAATAATTACCTCAGAGATGTAAAACAACAATCTTTGAGCAGTTTCATTATGTTCAGGAACTGCGACATTGATATGGAGTGATTTTCAATATTAAACTGACTCTTTATGATTGAACAATGGTAATTTAATTTGTTGAAGATATTTTACTTATAATTACGTCACACAATAGACCGTTTTTATTCAAACTGATATGTTTTTGTGGAGAGGAAATCGATACCATCTGAAATTGCATGTGTGAATTGTCTTTGCTATAATGTGTTATGGTTATACGTCGGTGTCAGACTTTTCGCATTGTATGGCTAAATTCGGCCCAAAATAATTTTTGAGGTCTCTCCGCAAAATTGGCCATAGTTTGAACCCAAAGTCGGAAAGACACCAAATAATAAATCTTCTGATAGCCTGGTATCCCTGTAAACCCCAAAGCAAAACATTAAAGCAAAACTAACGTTTACCGTTGAAGAAAAAAATATTCCTGAATGTAGGGCTTTTACTGACTCACACTGTATATCGTCATGAGGCTTTCCAAAAAGGCCAACTCGACCCATTTTGGCGCAAATGAGTTTTTTGCATAGTTGATACTATATCACGAGCCTTTTCAATATACAAATATTGAGCAAATAATAACATTCCAATTTGTAGAATCATAGATTTTCACTTTTGGGGAACTAATACCCAAACGCCAACTGAAAGTCTTCCAAACCGACCCAATCTGCATTCGTTCTGTTTGCTGTAACTGAAAACCACCGCACGGTTTATTAAGTGAGCTATCGTTCAATGGGATACTGCGAGATCATCTCCTCGCTTGATCAAACACTGGGGGCCTCTTGGAAAGGTCTTGGTCGAAGTTATATTGTACAATGTGTGCAGCTGGATCTGGACCGATTTTTGCCACACTCAAAATTTTATATTTTTCCAGTATTTTACTGACAGCAATTCTGCGAATAATTATCGAAAATTACAGTTATACTGTAAAACAAAACATCAAAAACTGAAAATATATATGTGGCGAGTTATTAAGAGATTGTGAATGTGTAGAGAATAAAAAAAAACACTGGACGAACATCCTAACTTAGTAGGCCTATATATCCACAAATGTCAAACAAAATTTACGGTGCATATACTGTAAAATTCAGTAATTTGGTTAAAAAAATATGCATCATAAAACTGTTCAAAATTATAATTTGTATGTTTTGTGATTTTGGTTTTTTGGTTTTTGGGATTTTGTTGGCAGAATTGATGCCAGTATCTGTAAGATTTACAGTATTTGTCCTGTAAATAATTTATATTGAGACCCGATAATAGTGTATAAAACAATGTTGATATAATCAAAGTTCACATAGGAACCTTTGCAATTTGTCGGATAGGTCTCGAAAATTGGACAAAAAAAGTTATTTTGCTATATTTTTAATTACGTCAAGTATTGTCTTTTTCGGAATATTTTTTGTTTTTATGTGAATGAAGTGCACTGTAATTTTTACCGCGAACGTTATTTCGTAAATACAAGATGATGTTAGTAGTGTGTATTATAAACAAAAAATGCATTTTAGCTGCCATGTGTTCTTAATAGACCCGTAGAGTGTAGAGGTCTAGACTGTCTAAAGCGGACGATCAGGCGAGAGCACTGGACAAAAAGGAGCCTACGTTGTCAGTTTTGAATCGCGTTCCGTCAGTTGAGTTTTATTTATTATATTCTTTTATTGTTTTTTAGACATAATAGTTTAAAGGTTATTTTATTTTGTAATGCTTCTAGCAACTATACGTTTCATGAGATAATTCACCAAAATACCCTTATTTCACTTTGGAAGTGATAACACAAAAATACATGTATTAGTTCTGTAAATGGGCAAAAAATAGTGAAATTTTTACTAAGTTTACAACATGTTGCTGCAAATTAATTGATTGTGAAGTTGTAATAAATAAAAGTTCAAATACAGCTAAGTTGGTCAATTCAAAGTTATAACAAAGCAATTTGTAAACCCCAGAAAGAAAGGACCATAAACAAGCAATCTATGTTCACTTCAATTTTTTTTTTTATAGATAGTTCAACAACCTCTTGTTGAGGAGCGTGTGGCCTAGCGGGTAGGGTTGGGGCCTCTGGCGCAAATTTACCATCCAAATTCCCGGGTTCGATCCCCGGTGGATCGTGGCTGGAACTTGCTGGGATTTATTCGGGTACTATCAATTCTGGATGGATTTGATCTGTATACAGCTAGTGATCAAATACAGAATACGCTCTCCTCCATGCGTTCACTTGGAATTGGGCAAATGGATCATGAAAGCACATCCCGTCCTTCGGACGGGGACGGTTAAGCCGTCGGTCCCGTGTTCAGAGAGACACAACTGTACAGTACATCGCAGCAGGGTCGAATAAGAGTAGGGTGTAAACCCTGCCTGTTCCCAAGCCGCCCCCGCCTCGAATAGCGGCCCATGGGAGAGGCGTCCGTATCATGGTTACGCGCGGCCCCGGATCAGCACAACTCAGCTGAACACATCATGACACCACACAAAGCCATTACCAAGACTGTGGATACGAGCAAAAACAAAAATCAAAAACCTCTTTTGAAACCCTTTCCAGTTTTGGTATGATATTTGTCCATTTAACTTACAATATTAATTTGAACGGAAAGTAATGTATACCATAAATTCAATGTTCTTAGAGTTCCCCTTTATGGTAGCATAGTATCGTGGTTATTAGGGATTTGGGTTCATATCAGACTGGGTCCCTACGGTTTGATTCCTAGTGAGATAGGCTACCTGTTTAAAAGTTACTACATGATTAATTTCAGCCAAATTAACACTCGTCTACCCGAGCCATTTTTAAAACAAAACCCCGGGGAACAGGGGGTGGTTATCACCCCTGTGATTTCGTTACTGAACATCCGATTCCTGTAAAAGTTGGTACCAAAGGATTAGCGTAGCGTTTTTTCTTTTCATGTACCAAAATAAGTACCAAAACAATACAGATGTTGAGGAAAGTGCGAAAATACTGAAGATAGGAGTGCGAAAATTGTATTTCGCATTGAGCGACCCCAAAACCACCTTATTATAGACTTAAAAATGCTATCATTATATAAAAACTAGTTCATTCCCATCATGAAAAAATGCGATATTTCATAACCTTTTTTTGGTGATGAAGAATTGAATTTTCCCCTTATTCTCACTATTGTATATTATATGGAAATTGGCGTTTTTGTGATGCGAAACTTGGATGACGTCATTGTGACGTAATGCTGCCCATGTTGGATAACTATTATTTGGTAACAATGGAAAGAGGAGGACCGTAGCTATCTAATGAAACCAAAATCAAGTGTCTGTGATGTTCATGTGTCGTGCTAGGCATGTTGGTACTTCTTTCCCGAAGGGGGTGATTGCCCCCCCACCTATCCATTACTTTGGGATCACCTTTATCTTTCCTATATCCCGGTGGATGTTTGTTTTGGATGAAATGAGCGGAATATGTCAAATGGCAATTACATTAAATAATTTGTCACCAAAAATGGGGTTTTAGCAAGCCGGGGAAAAACCTGAAGGGGGTGGTAATCACCACCCCTTTCGGTTACAACTGGAGCTTTTATTCGAATTTTTTTCGAGAATCAACATTATCGTACATTATTATGAATTTTTAATTACACGATTAAGTAATAAAGTTTATAGGAAAAATGCTATAAATTTTACAAGAAAATTCTGGAAGCGATTCTTCCAACAAATCCCCAAGTTTCCATTCAAATTAACTGTATATTTATAGCTTGATTATATTTTACATTGAGTATTAAATATTTGATTAAATCAATTCTAATACAAAATAAAAATTGTAGAACCTCATCATTCCTCTTTTCTATCTTCAATGGCACATTATTTTAGAGACAATGACACCTTAGAAAATCGTACAAAAGCATAGTCATTTCTAGCGCCCTCGGCAGGCAAAAGTATATTCATCATGTTCAATACCACCATCTAAGGCGATCGATCGCCTCTTTTTGAGTACGCCAAACAGCTCAATGTGCATTCGTCTCCTTTGACAAAGAAACAGAGGACGTTTTCTAGTTTTTGCAAACAGACCAATCACTTTGTAATTAAATTTGACAAGGAAAACAAAGGATACTTGAATGGAATGCGTACCCAAAATGAAGAACGTTTCAATGTCCACAATGTCCACATAAAATCATTTTCCTAAAATGTTTCAAATTTTAGATATGCAAGTTCATAATTCTCGAAAACTTCAATCGCCGATATCTCGAAATGTGACTTTTGGTCGATTGGCCTGTTTGGAAGATTCGTGACGATATATTTTAGAAGGGTGGGCCTATGATGCATGATTCTAGCAGAATCTAAGACGATGCGAAACTCAATTCAATGCAAGCGAGGATCAAGTAAATGATACAACCCGAGAAAGTAACTTGACAAAACACAGTCCTCTGTGGTCCAGTGGTAATTCTCACGCCTAGATAGCGAGAGGACCGGGTTCGAGACCGTGTATTTTTCGTCTTTATTTAATTCTGTGCTCGCCAGTTTCTCCGAGCTTCAGTATATCTTTAATTGTTGCAAATATTTCACGTTACATCTGTAGACATTTTCATGCTTTTACCACAAAGTGCACAATACTTATCATATATAGACCTTAAAAGCTGTACTACATGTGACGCTTCAGATGCCAGGGCACTTCAGACGGCAGCCGGTCACTTCAACCATGTTTGCAAACTCGGCGGTACGGGGTGCGATATATTTTAGGGTAGCCAACCCCGGCCCCAGTAACTAATATGATGCAGGTAGAACCTGAAAAGCGAGCGCTCAGATACACTTTCATTCTGTCATATTTGCCATAGAAAATGCACGCAAGAATTCCTAAATTACCGTTGGAAATCCCAAATCCAGCAGATCGTGTCGGGCCCCCTGGTTTAAGTCGTATTGATTCTTTCTACTTCCTAGCCGAATAGTATGACAGCTTTGTTTTAAAAAAAATGTTTGCCGTAATCCAACCAGCCCTGACAACATATAAAAAATTCCGAATTTTTCGTCAAGATCTCGCTTTTACGTGTTAAACCAATGGCAACGTCTAAAATTAGGATTTCTTGGCCGCCCTCCCCTGAAGAAATTATGAATTTAAAAGGGCGCCATCTATTGGTGAAACATATACCAAATTTATTTGAGCTTCCTAAAATATCGTGTTGTTTAATTATTTCAAGCATAATTTTTAAAATATCAGCACAACATTATCATAGGTTTAATGTTAGAAAACAAGTGCATAAAAATAAATTTGCGAGAAAACAAAATATCCACCAGAATGGAGAAAATAAATTACTTGTTGAATATTAAAATTACAATATTACAATTTTTAAAAATGTAGACTGAATCCTTCCGTCGTTCAACATATACGCAATATAATCTGTAGGAGGACATAATTTTAAAGCAAAATAGCCAATTTAGTCTAATTTTTAGCATTTTTTGGCAAAATTGACCCTTTGACCAACAAAAAAAAAAAAAAAACCCTCACGTACACTGGGAAAATGCATTGTTCCAGTGCAAACGAAAAAATTCTAATTGCAAAATAAAAAATACCTTGCATACATCAGGTAACATTAATGCATACCTGAAGGTTATGTCACTCTACTGTTTACATTTTGAAATAAAAAATAATAATTTTGAATATTTTTTTATTTCCGGTTTTGAGCTAAATAACTTTAAGAATTGTTATCTCCAGAACTAAGCATAGTAGAATTTTTAAAATTTGAACTGCAACAATGCATTTTTGCGATGTCCATGAGGTTTTTTTTATATCGGGATCAAAGGTCATTAAGGGGGTCAAATGGTCAATTTTGCCAAAAAATGCTAAAAATGAGACTAAATTCACTATATCTCAGCCTATAGAAGACAGATAAAGCCCGTTAAAGCAGCTTCAGGTCCTTCACCAGAATTGTTCTCAACATGGGGTCAAAGGTCATGGGTCGTAACAAACAAAGAAATCGCACAAATACAAGCCCTAGCCGTGCTACGCACACGGCTAGGTAATCATATACTGATGTATTTTATTGCACTGATTTTATAGTTGGTTCTAACTTACTCTAAAAATATTGAGACTGATTAAATCAAATAAAGGTTTAACAGGGACTCGAACCTGCAACCTTTCTATCTACATTCTTAATCCAATACACAATGCTATGTAAACCGATCTGACAAAAGGCGTTGCTTTGTGATACGTGAATCAATAGTTTTATACACACTCGTACATACACTACTGCTTACTGCAACTATGTGATAACAATCGATCGACCATGAACGTTGCCGGTGACTACGAGGTTATATCGTGGAGTTGGTTATAACGTGTACGGATACCAACTACACAGTCAACCAACGTCAACACGAAATCGATACGATGTAGGCCAGCGGGCAGATCTCATAGCGTTTACAAAGGTGACGTACCCCTGGAAAGTAAATAATTTTTCCTAAATAAGTTCTCTAAAATTATAAAAATCTGTTCTACGCGTGTTCTCACCTCTTGTATGAGCTAGTATGTGCACATTTTATTGAAAATGAATTAATAAAGCGGTACTGGTACATTTTCAGAAAATTTGCTCGCAAATGATAGTCTAGGCCATTGGAAGAATATAATTATATTTTACACCTATTAAAAATAACATACCCCAAAACAGATAGAGTAGGTATAAAATGAGAGTTCTGGCTCATTTCTGTTGGTTTCTGTGCAAAACACTCCAAATCAAAAAAAATGCAAATCCCTCTACACCCCCTCTCCATCCCAATACCCCACATCAAATATACACCAACTCCTCTTAAAACACCCCTCATCCCTCAGTTACACAGAGATTCTCCTCAAATTACCCCTAATCAATATTTATCCCATTAATATTTTCTGTGGTAATTTTTTTAAAATTTAAAACAAGGCGAACTCGTATTTACGCGATGCGTAAAATATGTCCCCGCCGAATGTCGTGATCACTAACATGCGATAAAACTTCAACACCCTACCCCCTTCGCAACAACCCGCAGCACCCCACCCCATCCCCAACACCCTGCAAAACCCAACACCCCGCAACACCCACCCCAACAACCCGCAACACCCACCCCAACAACCCGCAACACCACCCCCTCCCCAACACTCCCATCCCTCCCCAACACTCCGCAATACCTAACCCCCTCCCCTATGACATAGTAGTCTCATGTAGCGAAGGAATTTTGCCTATCCGATGTACCGTTTCAGAGATACAGCAATTACGCATATTTAAATAGCTCATTTGCATACCTAAGCCGCATATATCACATACTTTCAAATTGCAAAAAAGATGTGCCCCATGATAGGCTTTCATGCAGCGCAGGAATTTTGAGTATCCAATGTACAGTGTCATAAATATAACAATTACGCTAATTTTTGCATATTAATTAGCTCATTTGCACACCCAATTTGCCCAAAATACGTCCAAAATCTAATCAGGTCGAGAACTCTTCAGCCCGCTTCCTTCCACCAAGGTACATCATTATACGCCTTCCGGAACTCCAGAAAACTTGTACACATGCCTTGCAGGAAAATTTTCATAAATTATGCAAATTAGATACTTAATTAGCATATTTAACGCCCAAAATCTAATCAGGTCATAGATAATATTGTATGTGGAGATCTTCAAAAAGAAACGATTCCAAATGGAAAATGTGAATATTTTAAAATTAGAGTATTTCAATGATGTGCAAAGCCACTTGTAATTATTTCTCCAAATTTAAAAACCGTTAAAGGTATCAGTGTAAAATCTTTTTCAGATAAGGTTGAACACGATGTTTGTCTTTTTGGATACGATTCAGTTAAAAAAAGACGATCAGGTGGATCATCTTGATTTTTTAAAAAACTTGGAAGAAAAGTTGATGCGTGGTTTTGTAAAAGAGAAGTTAAAAGGAAAAAGTATATTTAATAAAGTTAAGCTTATACTTTCGGATGTTTGTATTGCAAAGTATTTAGAAGAAGAAGACTCTGAAGGAAATTCTGTTAAAATTCCCGATAAGGCACCATTCATTAATATTAAACTAAATCATTTTAACGACAAATACAACTGCAAATATTTGATTTCAACAGATCTTGAAAATCCAGACGCCAAAGTTTCCGAGTTTACGAATGAAGGTAAAGAAATTTTTGAGCAATTTATAAACAATCCAAATTACAGAGCAGAAGTTGTTTATACAATTCCTCATATTTTTATTAACAGTGCTGGAACGACAGAATTTTTTAAACCAAGAGCATTGCAGGTAATGTTTCAAAAAGTAGAAAGAGCACCTTTAAGAAAAATGAGAAATGGTAAACAGAGAAAGGCTCCAATTTAATTTTCAAATTTTTTGAAAGCATTGAAAGAGGATCAGGACAATGAAAATTTGTCTGAAAATGACGAAGAAAAAGTAGAAGATGGAACTGATTTTGAACCTGAACCGGTAAAACAAAAGTTGCCTAGAGTTCGAAAAATTGTTAGACCACCTCAAAAAAAATTTAAACACTTAAAAAAAAAAATCCCGATTAGATAAACTCTAGCTGGGATTTTTTATTTAAAAAATTTATATTATGAAAAAAATATGGAATCATTCAAAAAATATCACAATGTTGAAAAAGAAATAACTCTTGAGTCAGAAGTTGAAAATGACAGTTTGTTTGTATTTTACAAAGATCAGTGGATACAGCTTAACTGGTTAACAAGAATAGTCTTTTAAAAAGACAACCATCGCCCAGCAAGGATATTAGTACTTAATATGTTAGTGTAAATACTTGAGATCATAGGAAACCCTCTCGTATTAGAGAGATTAAATAACCATAGTATATATTTCAGGCATCAACCATATCCATGCCCAACCTTTAATTTTGAAATACCTGGGTTTGGAGGAAAAACGCCAACCTTACAGCAATCAATTGCTCGGGAGTGCCGCCCCCCCCCCCCCGTTATGACTGTTCAGCAATCAATGTGGAACGTTATGGGTATTTTAGCAATCAAATAGATCCTAAATATTTTAACCACAGCCCATTGCACCGAGATTACAAATTCAAACTTACAGGAAACAGATTTTAAAACAACGCTTGTCACTATATGAGGCAATGAAGTACCAACTCCTATGGCACAGTTCAATAGCTTTCATTCACAAGTGTATTTAGAAAACATACCCCCTGAGTTTTGTGTATGATAATGATACCTAGAATACACAAGATCAGTTCATGTCAATGCATGTACAAGTACAACCCACTGAACTGTGCCCTTGGTTGATGAGCATATTGTAACTCATAGTGTGTGTTATCTGAGCATTGTACACATAATGGTACTCTCAAGACCATAGGTCAGATCATCCATTACGTGTCAATGAATTGAGAAGTTATCCACTGTGATGGGTGGGCTCTCGTCCAATCAAAAGTTTTGTTTCTAGCTGGTTAGGAAATGTAAATGAATTTCCTAGTAAGCATATACCATGTCCAGTCCTTAATTCTTAAAATAATTGGAACCAGAGGACTTTGTACTGCTACATGAGACAACAACCCAACTCTGTGCATGACTGTGATATTCTGCCAGTCATTTGCTTGCTGCACATATGCTAGAGTAACTTGCAATGTTGTGGCTTTTATCCACCCCGACTTTAAACCATCTTCGATGGAAAAAACCCTCAAAAAATGTTATAATCCAGTAACATTACAACGCAAATATGGAGCATATTTATGTAAAGAGTTAGGAATTTCTACCAGAAAAGGCGGTGAATACAATATTGAATACTATAAGAAACATAGAGAGACATTAAAGCATATGCAAAACAAAGATATCAAATGAAAAAAGCACAAAAATCTTCATAATATATGAAGATTTTTTTTATTTTAGTTTAAAAAATACATTAATAAAAAAAGAACCATGCCACCACGAAGATTTAAAAAAAAAATCGTTACTAAACTTCATACGCTCTCCTCTCAAGGAGCTGAAAAAGTATGCTAAAAAGCATGGATACAGAGGTTACTTGCGTTTGAGGAAAGACGACCTCCGAGAATATTTGAGAGGTCTGTTACGAGACGTACTCAAGGTCAGAAAAGTAACCTCCCGAGGTTCATAAAACAAAATTCACAATGACTATTTGTAAGAAGATTGACTTGACCAAGATGTAAATTCAAAGTAATGATTTTAATACATAAATTAAATCACACAATATACACAATTAACAATTCAACAAAATTAATTATGTTTCTTACATAGTTAAAAATACACCATGCACATAATCATTAAACTAAAGTTCAAAGTTCACTGTTGGGTGCGCACCAGTCTCTTGTAGAATCAGGTCCACATATAAATCTTGGCGACACAATTCTTGCTGGTACAGTTCAACTAGTTTCGCGAAATCGCAAAGTCCTTTTGGTCTAGACCGGCCGATTAATTTGTAAACTCGTAGACTTGAAGAACAACTGTAAGTATAACTGCAGCTTAATGGTATAACATTTGTCCATACAGGTACTCAGTGCATTAAAGGTGAATGTCACTGGTACAGAAGAAATGTCCTGCTGGAATTTTAATGTTAACCTTTGTTTTTCCAAAGGTTCCAAATTTTGTGCAGCTCTGACGATTCTGACAACTTTTCAGAATTATAATAAAGAACATGAGATTTTTATACACGAATCGACGGCGACTATATCGCCCCTACGCCGTGGGCGGCGCACTCACCATCGCCATGACTGGGGGGCATCTTTTGTGCTTTCGCGTTATACCCGCGTTTACGTTGTTACGTGTTACCACAAAGAAGCGATAATTTTGATCAGTTTCTGACGGCAAAACCAACACTATTTCACTGTTATCCATTGTATATCATCATAGGCGGCTCAGGAAAAAATGTAAATTTCTTGGCTGCACAAATAGCGATAAAAAGTTACAAAAATGGAAACGAACTGCGTGCGAATTCACTCGCTAATGACCCAAATGAACAAGCATCGCATCCATTGCAGTCTAATACCACTGGAACTCGCCCGGTCTTTTCACGTGTACTGATGTCCATGCGTAGCCCTTCCATGCACAAACGAGACTACTTTTGTTCCGATCCGCGAAATCGATCACTGGCACTGAGTGTCTTTCTAAACACCAACAAAAACCGCATCGAAGATGTCACGATTTTTGTTCAGCACATACGATCATCCGCTGGGGACTATTCAATTTTCACGTACAACTAATATAGCAACATTCTATTGTTACTTTATTTTTGTCTGGATGTTTGAATTTCACGAAAAATTATTTTTCTCACGCTGCTGTTATTACCATTTTTAACACGTATTCTAACCATAGAGGAGAGCGTTCATTTCTCAGTCACGCAAGGTGGGCGAGATAACCTTCAATTTTTACAACAACAGTAAGACACTTGCCCTGGAATTCCGTTTAGGCCATGTCCCTGACATCATCCTTCCATAAATCCATGGAAATAAACGGTGCAAATTTGTTAACAATTGCAAAAAAGGTAGGTTGTAAATTCTTATTATCATGATTATGGGCTTATTATTTCGTTCGTTAAGTCAATATGCGGCGTGTGGTGTCTGTGTCCCCTGTGTGTTTTGGTGGCCGGGATGCCCCCCAGTAATGGCGGCGACGTAGAGGGTGTCCTTTCGAGGCTTCCCTGTCGGATTCGTGTAAAATCAAAATGTTATGAAAGTTCTCCACCTTGGCAAAGAAATAACTTGCAACAGAATTTGTCCACAGCAAATTTCCCATGATGCAACAAACACGCGGAGACAAGACAAACATTTTGTCATCTTTTCAGTTCGCTGAAACATGTTTAAAGGAAGTCCACAATCTTCCACATCCTGTGCTTGAAGTGTTTTGACATAGCAATTACACAAAGTCTATTGTTCATCAACAGGTGTACAATCTTGCTTCCTATAGGTAAACAAAGAACCTCTATGCAGTTCTTAGAATGAAGATGAGAAGACACTGTGCTCCGATTGTCCTTGACTGCGAACATATCCTAACATGTTCATCTCAGAAAGTTTCACACACTAGTCCATTTAGAACTAGGTCAATCAGATAAGTCATGCTTATTGCACAACACATTGCAAGTTTCATATTTTCCAGTTCTCCTCACTCATAATTTATATGATTCAATTTAACATGATTTAATTAATACAGAAAATAATATAATATTCAGGAGTATGTCACAGGTCCTCCACCTCAAACGAGAAGAGAACAACTCGCAGCAGAAAGGAGAGAGCGAGGAGATTACAATGTAAGAGAGCTGAGAGAAATTGCAAAAAATGCTGGTCTTCGAGGATACTCAAAGTTGAGAAAAGCTGATTTAAAAGATACTTTGAGAGAAAATTACATTCTCTGAAAATATTTTTTCAATTCGAACCCGCATTAAACCAACGCCCACGCAATATCCTTAGAGCTTGAAGGACAGAGAAGGCGCTAAGAGGATTCACTCAGCATTTTGAAATTGAAGGAAGAGCTGGAATGGATCCCAGAGCTTACATGAGTGAGATAAGAAGAACTGCAATTAAAATTCTTCACAATCATCGTCAAACTACCCTTAAATGCGTTTTGGTGTGCAAAATGAAACAAACTAACCTGCAAGGGGAGGAAGAATTTGCAGAAAAATATTTCTGGTCTGAGAAAAAAAAACCAGCCTTCCAGCCACAGATATAAATACGCTATACGAAGAAATTATTTCTGAAATTAATGAAGAAATTTCGAAGTATAATGAAAATGGCAGCGGTTGGGTCTTTACAGAGGTCTTAAATTGGGAATTAACTTAGAGGTATACAGACCATTAGGTGGATCATCTCACATTCCGCTTCCTAAATGTTTAGCAGACAAAAAGGCTTTGATTAACATGAAAATGAAGACGACCAATGCTTCAAATGGTGTGTTACTAGAGCCTTAAATCCAGTTGACAAAAACGCAGAACGAATCGACAAAAATCTTCAAAAAGCAGCTGAAAAGCTTGACTGGACTGGAGTAGAATTTTCAGCTCGCTTTAAAGATATTACCCGATTTGAAAAAAATAATCCAACAGTGGCAGTTCACATTCTCTGGTTAGTAGAAGGAAAATCGAACCTATGAGAAATTACGGTGATCCTAACAGACCAAACAGAGTTGTAGTGGGTGAGCCAGGCATGTTGGTCGGTACCACCTTGGGGGACAAAGAGGCATTTATACCAGGGCTACCTCATACTATTATATGACATACACGATATTAACAAGTTACGCACCTCATTAGTAATTACCCCTATAGGCCTACCTCTACGTGATTGGGGTTAATGTTGGGTGTAACCTGGTAACTATACATTGTACATTGTCCAAACTATACCTTATTTTACTTGTGATTACATTACAAATAATATGAGACCATTTCCACTGAAATTGAAGCGTTTTTAGCATTTGACCCCTGTAGAAGCTAAATTTAACCTTTGACCTATAACAACGGTTTTCGGCTTATAACTCCATAAGGGTAAGTCGGAGATAGCACAAACTATACATTTTTTTAAATCCTTGTGATCATACGAACAATTTGGTATGCAATTCAACAACATTGGACCACTTTTCAATTGTGACCCCTGTATAATCTTTTGCACCCCCTATCTCGCTTAAAGAGACATGAGGAGATTTCCAAAAAGAAGCGCCCCTATTTTTCCGAACCCGAGTTTTTTGCATTATTTGGAATGCTTAACAATGTATTAGGCCACACCTGAAGTGAATAAG
The DNA here is from genome assembly GCA_023653785.1 of Ophioderma brevispina. NCBI lineage: Eukaryota > Metazoa > Echinodermata > Ophiuroidea > Amphilepidida > Ophiodermatidae > Ophioderma > Ophioderma brevispina. The sequence goes on along the minus strand of JAMKCH010055093.1, from coordinate 38,385 downwards.
CCGAATACGCCGTCTTTATGTAATAAGATGATGATTTAGTACTTTCTGTCGTGCACGACAGAAACTCGAAGCATGGTGTTCTATGGGGACAATTACGATAGTCAGGCAAGTTCAAAACAAGGTTTGCGGTTTTCTTTCGTGCTTGTTTGTCCAATAAACCTTCGAAACGTTCTCGGTAGGTGGTCTACATCCGATCAAGTGCATCAATTTGAGAGAAATTTGTATCCTCAAAAAAATCTCCTCCTGTCACTTTAAACTACCCCTTAGGAATGGCCATCATACATTTTCGTGTATGTCATAGTATGAGTATAAATGCCTCTTTGCCCCCCGGTGGTACCAATAAGGCTACTTTAGTTGGTCTGGCTCATCCACTATTGATCTTTTTCTATTTTCAAACGGAGAAACTCAACACTATTGCATTATTAAAAGTTACAACAGACTCGTACATGGTAAAAAAATACACTAGGAATGGCAAGCGATTTGGTGTACAAATTGCTTGAATGTTTCCTATACTGAAGAATCCCGTCTTAGAGAGCACGAAGAACTATGTTTCAAAAACAAAACCTGCAAAAATAGAATCTCCAAAGGCGGGCGCTTTTCAATTCTTCAAAAATTATTTCAAATCTCAACAGGTACCATTCGCTATTTACGCCGACTTTGAATGTTTCACAAAACCGATCGATACGTGTCAACCGCATCCAAGTAGTTCTTACACGAAAAAATATCAGCACCACGAACCTTCCGGCTTTTGCTACTACATCAAATCGTCACGAGTCTTCCAAACAGGCCCATAGACCATTTTGGCGAAATTGAGTTTTTTTGCATATTTTGATACTATATCACGAGCTCTTTTCATATACCAAATATTGAAACAAAAATAACAGTCCAATTTGTAGATATATATATTTTCACTTTGGAAATCATACCCAAACGGCAAATGAAAGTCTTCCAAACAGACCAATCTGCATTCGTCTGTTTGCTGTACCTGAAAACCACCGCATCGATCAATGCATATTGCGAGATTCATCTCCTCGCTTGATCAACACGGGGGGGGGGGGGGGGGGCTGGCTATAGAAGTCTGGTCGAAGTTTATATTAGTACAATGTGTGAAGCTGTATCTGAGACGATTTTGCCACACTCAAAAATATCATAAATTTTTCCAGTATTTTACTGACAGCAATTCTGCCGAATAATTACTGTGAAATTACAGTATACTGCAAAAACTGATTCAATCAAAGCACTGAAAAATATATATTTGGCGAGTTATTACAGAGATTGTGAATGTGTAGAGAATTAAAAAAAGCACTGACGAACATCCTAACTTAGTAGGCCTATCCACAAATGTCAACCAAAATTTTACGGTGCATATACTGTAAAATTCAGTTAATTTGGCATTAAACTGTAAAATATTAAGTGAATTTGAATGGAAACTATAAAAGCTGTAGTTTATGGGATTTTGTTGGCAGAATTGCTGCCAGTATTTTCCTATAGGCCTAAGATTTACAGTATTTTTCCTGTAAATAACTTATAATTGAGAATCCAAAATAGTATATAACAATGTTGATATAATTCAAAGTTCAAATAGGAGCCTCTCTTATAAATTTAGTCGTAATAGGCCTCGAAAATTGGACAAAAAAAGTATTTTGCTATATTTTAATTACGGCCAAGTATTGTCTTTTTCTGATCTTTTTTTTTTTATTGTGAAGTGCACTGTAATTTTTACAGCGCACGTTATTTCGAAAATACAAGATGCATGTTAGTAGTGGTATAAACAAAAATATGCATTTTAGCTGCATGTGTTCTTTACTACACGTAGATTGTAAGATGTCTTGACTGCCTATCTCTTAAAAATAAAGGTTCAACATAGAATCCTTTTTTGTCCTGTATTTTTCACCTTTATAAGCACTGCTAAGGTTCTATAAAGAACCTTAAAAAGTTCTATGAAGAACCTTCAAAATTTAAATTGGCCTAGGAATATTCTTTTTGCATGTGTTGAAATATATTTTGAAAGGTTAAGCAATGTGAAAGGCAGTGATGGGTCTAAAATATTTTTGTGGCCATATAATAATCATTTCTTTCTATTCTATACCAAGAACCTCTGAATGGTGCTTTGTTTTAGGGTTCCTAGAGTTAAGGTATATAAAGAACCATTTTCTTGGCTACATAACCTTTTTTGGTTCTATAAAGAACCCTAACGAATCTTCACGGGGTTCTTAATAGAACCAAAAAAGGTCGATAGCTCAAATGAAATGGTTATTTGTAGAACCTTAAACTCTATATAGGAACCCTTAAATGCATGTTAATAAAGCACCCTTCTGAGGACGGCCACAGGTTCTTGGTATAACAGAAAAAAAAAGATTGTTAGGAGCCATGAAATTATTTTGGAACCAAAGGGTTATCACCGCCTTTCATGTTGCTAAACCTTTCAAATATATGTGAAACATACAAAAAGAATATTCCTAGGCCTATTTAAATTTGGAAGGTTCTTCATAGAACTTTTTAAGGTTCTTTATAGAACCTTAGCAGTGCTTAGGGTGAAAATACAGGACAAAAAGGTTCTATGTTGAACTTTTATTTCTAAGAGTGAAGCGACGATCCGGGCGATGAGCACGCCAACAAGGAGCCTACGTTTGTCAGTTTTGAATCGCGCCAGTTGAGTTTTATTTTATTATTTTTTTTTTATTGTTTTTAGACATAATAGGTTCTTTTATTTTGTAATGATGCAACTATACGTTTCATGAGAATAATTTCACAAATACCCTTATTTCATTTGAGAAGTGATAACACAAACATACATGTATTAAGTTACGGTAAATTGTGCAAAAATAGTAACATTTACACAGTTTACACCTGTTGCTGCAAATTAATTGATTGTTGAAGTAGAAAGATTCAAATCAGCTAAGTTGGTAATTCAAAGTTATAACAACAAGATAATTTGTAACCCCAGAAAGGACATAAACAAGCACTAATGTAGTAACCTATTTTCACTTCAATTTTTTTATAGATAGTTCAGAAACCTCTTGTTGAAACCCTTTCACGTTTTGGTATGATATTTTGATATTTGTCCATTTTAATTTACAATACAGAGTGGTCCAAAAAAAAAGTTTACACTTTTACGTCTGCAAATTTCTCAAAAGTGGGTAGACATATCAAAATAGTTTGAAGGTATTTATTAACTACAATATCTTGTTGAAGTCTGGTGGAAACGGCGTTGGAAACAAAGCTGAAATGACAAAATGGGCGCCATTTAGAGAAAAAATGCCAAAAACCACTTTGCACAAACGTAAGTGTATGGCACTCTGTTGGCGGTCACGAATTGAATCCAAGATTGACACACACACATTGAACAATGCACCCCATCACGGGACTTGGTATTTAATAATAACCACAAAGGAAAGAATTACAGTATCTCAAATTATTTCAAGTTTCTATTATAAATTTAAAAATAAAACGGCTGCAATATTTCTTCTTTGTGATCTTGTCCCAAACCATGCAAACATTGAAAATGTACAAGCAGAGTCTTAATCAGTCTTGACAAGAAAAACATGCAAATCTCTGTCAAATTTAAAAATTCCCCCAATTGAAATCAACTTAATTATTATGAAAATGGAAATTTCAACTTCAGTTTCACGATTGAGATATTCTCTCATTAATTTTCAAACAGTAAACACTTCACACAAACTCAAAGGGTGGTCAGTAGTTTGTTACGTGAGTAGGCCTACTGTTCACGTAATGGTATTGATTACTGTTAACCATCATGATTGCCCCATAGACTTACGCGTGTGCAAAGTGGTTTTTGACCATTTTCTCTACACGACCGCCATTTGGTATTTGAGCTTTGTTTCAACGCCGTTTTCACCAGGTTTTAACAAGATATTGTAGTTAATAAATGTCTTTTGAAGAAATGTGATATGTCCACGCATTTTTTGAGAAATTTGCAGACATAAAAGTGTAAACCTTTTTTTGGACCACTCTGTATATTAATTTGAAAGGAAAATAATGTATATACATAAATTCAATGTTCTTATATATTCCCTTTATGGTAGCATAGTATCGTGGTTATTAGGTATTTGGGTTCATATCAGAGGGTCCCAGGTTTGATTCCTATTTAGATAGGCTTACCTGTTTAAAAGTTACTTACATGATTAATTTACAGCCAAATTAACCCTCGTCTACCCGAGCCATTTTTTTTAAACAAAACTCCTGAAGGGGGTGTGGTGGTTACCACCCCCAGTGAAGTCCGTTACTGAACATCCGATTCCTGTAAATTTGATACCAAAGGATAGCTTAGCGTTTCTTCTTTCCATTTGTACCAAAATAAGTACCAACATCCCCATTATGACGTCACTATGACGTCATATGTTGAGGAAAGTGCGAAAATACTGAATATAGGGTGGAAAATTGATATTTCGCAATTTTAGCTACCCAAACACCTTATTATAGCACTAAAATGCTCTCATTATATACAACTAGTCATTTCCCATCATGAAAATGTGATATTCCTAACCTTTTTGGCGAAGAATTGAATTTTACCCTATTCTACACTATTGCCTTTTTTGCTGACATGCGAACTTTATGACGTCATTGTGAAGTAATGCTAGGCATGTTGGTACTCATTTTGGTAACAATGGAAAGAGAGGACCATAGCTATCTAATGAAACCAAAATCAAGTGTCTGTGATGTTCATGTGTCGTGCTGGGCATGTTGGTACTTCTTTCCCGAAGGGGGTGGTTCCCCCCCCCCCCCACCCATCCATTACTTTGGGATCACCTTTATCTTTCATATACCCCGGTGGATGTTTGTTTTGGATGAAAAGGAGCGGAATATGTCAATTGACAATTACATTAAATAATTTGGCACCAAAAAGGGGGTTTTAGCAAGCCGGGGAAAACCTGAAGGGGTGGTAACCACCCCCTTAGGTAGACGAGTTTTAAGATCAATAATGCAATGTAAAACGTAGTACATCAAAATCTTTTTCGTTTTTCCCTCTTTTTCTTTCCTATATTTTCCCACATACCTACGATATTATTTTGAGTTCCAGCCACTTTGTTGATTAATAATTTCACTAACTTCATCATTTCTCGGTGTTTACTAAATAAGCGCAATAAAGTAATGTGATTTTGAGTACATGTAGACAAATTATCATTCACATTTTCAGCCATTTCAATTAAAATACATGATTAATGGTATAACATTTAATGCAACCCAATTACACTTAATTTTATTGAGTAGATACAGGAAATTATTTTCCTTTTAATTCCAATAACGAAAGATGTTTAACATGAGAAAATTCTCATTCTGCATTTTCAATAAATACCCCTTTGACAATCAGAAATATGGCAATTTGAATTGAAATCAAACGTCAGAAGTCTTGCCGGCAAACTGCCATCTTAACCTCAAAATGATTAGTTTTTTTACTCATAGAAAGTTTTCAACAACAGAAAGTATAAGAGCAACTACTCTAAGAGTGCTTTGACTCCAAAGGTGAAACATACACGCAATGATCTGTTTAATAACAAAAATCAATAAGGAGTGGTGAGTATAAAATGTAAACGGCAAAACTCAACACAATGTGTTATATCGTGTCATTACACATTTGTCATTTAAACATTAAATATAAAAAACAAACGCCATATTAACATTCATTTCATTCAAGTTACAATTAACATTACAAAAGGATACACATCATACAGTGGTGAACCAGAGGCATCCCTATCCATGTATAAAACAAGGATAAACCAAATAATGGCAAAGATTACACTTGAGAAAACAGGCATCAATAAAAACAAGTTCAACAAGATATATACTGATTAAATTGAGAACAACTATACACATCAAAGACCGATGACAAAGGTCATAACTCATCCATGTACCAAGCAAAACTTCAACTTCAAATACCAGAGAATCGACAATCACATAAGAACATGCAAACATGAAGATCCCTTTACAGACCAATAGATTGTCTCATACATGTACATTTTATAAATGGCTCCAATACACTGGGGCATTATGCCTAAACTGATAGATTTAAATATACATGCACAATTATTACAGTAGAAACCCTAAAACATGCTTTACTTTTACTATACAAACAAAAATAAATAGGTGGTCTTAATAGTACCACATGTAATTGATAAATTGTTTATTTGTCATGTAATTGATTTTTAAGTACATGTACTTAAACGAGTAAATACAAAGAAACATCTTAATAATACACATTACACAGTCGAAGTCATCACATTTATAATATTAATCCTAAATTTAAAATAACCCGTCTGTTCAAATAACAGGACGAGGTGCCCCTTTTAGTCGCTTTTTACGTACATGCAGGGGAACAAAAACAAAAAACATCGGGCCAATGCTAACCCGAACCCGCAGGGGGCCCATTTAGTCGCCTTTTACGCACATGCAGGGGGGAAACATAAGACCAATTCTAAACCCCGAACCCCGCAGTGTGAGTGAGTGAGTATTAAAGGTTAACGACAACTCAAACACAATTGTGTTATATGTGTCATTACGTTTATCTAAAAAACATTTAAACCGTATTAAATTACACCACGATTAATTTTAAAAAAGTAAAAATATTTAATAAATCGGCCTCCTTCAGGAAATTAATGACCTGAAGAGGACTAAATCTTGAAAGTAATGTTTTCAAATCTGGAACGCTATAATATTTTCTAAGAATAAGCGCATAATCAACGCACTCAAGTAATACATGTTCACAGAAGAGCACAATTCACAAGGAATACACCGAGGGACTGGCTACCTCTAAAGCAAATAAAAAAGGTATATAAGTAGGACCAATTGTACATCGAGCTAATACAATTCGTCCCTCGTCCAATCAACTGAACTACCAAACAGCTCAACAGTTGGTTGAAAAAGCAGCATTTTTTATTAGGAAATGAATCCCAAAGAATTTGCCACATATGTCTGATATAGCTATTATCTGAAGCCTTAAAATCTGTAAGGGAATCTCAATGTTTGTTAGATTGCATATTAAGGGCTTCTTTCGCCAATACATCCACCTTTTCTTTGCCTGCATACCCATGTGACTCGGAATCCAAGCTGAGACAAAATTGAAGAATACTTTTTCAACAGCTCAGCAAATATAGGGATGACGACATTCTCTACCTTTCAAAGCCATAAGACTGATAGGAATCAGTAAAATAATGAAATGACTCTCATTTGAAATGTTCAGCTAATTCTATGGCCAACTTAAGTGCCTTCAATCAGCAGTTGAAAATAGAAGCATTATCAGGTAACCTAATCTGACGCTGATCACGCCGACTTAAAACAGCAGCAGCAGCACTTTCCAAAATCTTAGACCCATCTGTATAAATAGCTCGAGTGTTGTTGTGTTGATGATATTTATGTCTAAGATCATCCAATTTAGCTTGAAAACAAGATCATCAGTTAGACCCTTCTATAGGGACATAAAGTTAGGTCAATATAAGCTCCAACAGTTGTACAAGGAGGACTAATTAGAAAAATCAAATGGAAGCAATGTTATTCAGCATTTGGGCACACCTGTGAAAAACCCTCTTTTATACGGCTTCCAAAAGATGGAATAGCAGTAGTTACTAGTACAGAAATGGTAAATTTAGGCGAAAAGGTTGCTCTATGGGTGGGATATCAGCATTATTTTAAGTTTAGAGCATATTGAAGAGCTAATTTTTCCCATCTTAGAGGTAATGGAGGTTAATAGCTTCGACATATAAGCTTTGCAAAGGAGAGGTACGATAAGCACCCAAGCATAGTCGAAGACCTGGATCTGAATGTTCAAGCTTTTTCAAATATGAACTTACGAGCAGAACATAAACCCAATGCAACCATAAGCCAATTTTGATCTCAAAGTGATCTATAAAGGCAAAGCACAAAATGAGCGATCTGCCCCCCCAGAAAAAACACAAAAAATCCCATCTTAGAAACTACTTTAAAAGATTCAGACCTATTTGACATCTCTTCCGCAAGAAGTTCAATTTACTGTCAAATATTAAGCCCAAGAATTTAGTCTGTGATGAAACGACGAGGAATAGGAGAACCATTCAATTTAGTTCGGGTTCCAAGGTGAAGACGTCTTTTGTTGCAAAAATGGCATACAAACTGTTTTAGTTTTAGAGAAACGGAAACTATTTTCATCTGCCCCACTGTGATCTAATTCAGCAATTTTGCCTTGTCTTTCTATAGAAGCCATTTTTGATGAAGAATAGGAAATAGAGAAATTCATATACAAACAATGACCTCTCCATTCCGGCATTGAACCACTTTGGCAATACTATTAATTTCAAAGAAATAGAGTAACCAGAGAGAATACCTACCCTGCATGTGAAACACCCATCTCTTGATTATGAATTTTGATAAGACTGTTCCCAAACGAACCCTAAAACGATCTGTCCAAAAAATTCTTAATAAAACAAAGCATTTTTACCCCTTCGTCCTAAATTATGCGAACCTTCAAAACTACCAATTTCCAAGTAGTATCATAGGCCTTCTCTAGATCAAAGAAAACCGACACAACATGATGTCCTCTAACAAAACCATCATGAATAAAAGATTTCAAGACTAACAAGTTGGTCAATAGTTAATAAGGCCCGCCGGAAACCACTTGGGAAACTTAGGATATCAGTCCTTACTTTCCAAGAACCACACAAGACAAGCATTAATCATCCCTTCCATGGTCTTACATAAACAGCGGGTAAGGGAGATTGGACGATTAATTTGTTGCCTTGGTCGCATCTTTCGCTGGCTTCGGAAAACAGGAATAATTGTAGCTTTCACGCCAACATTTGGGAACTCCCAGACTCCCATATATTATTGAAAATTATCACAGCAATACAAGAGGGGATTTGGGGAAGTGCTTAAGAAATTGGATAATGGATTTTATCTGGTCAGTAGGACAGTTATGACATTTACTAAGAGAGTCATTAAGCTCTTACATGCTAAATGAACTATTATACTCCTCTGCACCATTGAGATGATAAATCTTAATTCTGTTTTTCAGCAGTTATTTTTAACTCTTGAAATGTTTCTGAGTTAATGATGCTTGATGAATTAGTGTGTTTCAAAATTCATTGCCAATAAATTGGCAATAACCTGAGCTTCTGTACATTTTCTACCAACAGATTTATCTAGATGAAAAGTGGTATTATTCAATGTTTTCCCATTTATTTTCCAAAACCATATCCCAAGCGTTTTTAACAGGAGTTCTAGAATTTAATTTGGATACATATTGCCTCCAAGACTCCTGTTTACTTTTTTATTAATGCGACGAGCTTTAGACGGGACTCTTGCTATTTCGTAAGTTGTTCTTTGGTGGTCGAGTTTTTAAAAACATGTAATGCACTGTTTGCGACAATCAATAGCGACTACACAAGCATTAAACCATTTGGCTTGTGATTTACTATAAGCTTTGAAACGAACTTGGAATTGTTTATTGGCTAATCAATCAAAATGTCAGTGGAATGGAGAAAGAGGATCTTCAATTGTTAAAAAAAGCTTGCCTATTAATAAAAGCTAAACAGCTATCATTTAACTTCTGGGGCCAGTTGGCTTATGAGTTGCCATTGAGGAACTCGCTCTTCAGGCATGTGGCTTATTCTATCTATTAAGATTGGAAAATTATCACTACCACACTGAGCATATGAACTCCCCCACAAAAGGTCCATAAAAATAGTAGGGGAACAACATTGATAAATCAATAGCTGATGAAGTAGTTACCAGTCGCAGAATGGATGCAAGTACTAGACCCTCATTCAAAATACAAGAATCTGATTCTCCAAATAAGATTCTACAAGGACACCCCACCGATGGTATCCTTGCCAAACCCCAAAGTCCACTATGGGCATTGAAGTCACTACCAAAAGGAAGGGAAGAAGAAGAGGAAGTTGACCAATCAAATCATCAAATTTCATCCACCTAAATTTAATTAGGAGAATGTAAACGAACAAAAAACAGTTCTTGTTCGTTGAAGATTAACTTTAACAGCAACTGCTTCCAATTTGGTATTAAGTTGTAGGACAGAATGAGGGACTCCACCCTTAATCAGTATAGATGACCCTCCAATAGCTCTATTATCCACTTGGGAACAGCTGTTTTGTTATAAGACTCGTACCCCTTAAAACAAAACTTATTATAATCACTGCTTTAAGACGCTTTTCCTGAAGACAAAGAATAGATGGGTTATGGTCCGTTACTGTACTACAAGAGATACATTGTGGGAGTAATTTGTAAGTTAAAGAGACATTGGGGGAGTAATTTTTACATTGTGGGGTTATTTTTCTTCATTGTGGGGAGTATTTTTCTAGAGTTACTAGTTACTAATTGTCCTATAACGAATAAACTGTAATCTCGTATTGTAGGTTTATTCCCGTAAAGAGTAAAAAAGATTTTTTCTAGTTTAGTAACTATATAAGGCCTGCGGTCGCAATCCTCTTTTGGCTAGAAAAGTGAAAAAACTAGAAAAAAATGAAAAAAATGAAAAATGTAAAAAATGTCTAAAAAAGAAAAAAGTGTCTTTTAAGAGACAGAATCTCAAAACTATAAGGTTTGAATTCCGTCCTTATATAGTTTTGAAAAAGTGTATTTTTCGAAAAAATGTCTAAAAAAGTGTCTTTTTAAGATATTTTTGTTCAGTAAAACCTAACTCTCCCACATGTAGCTCTTGTAAGGATGTATGCAGTAACTACTTCGTATTGGGGTCTAACCCCACCTCTGCAATTCCATTGCAGAATTGCCATTATTAGAATGTGTCACTTTTTTAACAGAATTAGAAGACCTCTTCCTACCATACTTAATTGTTCTGGTGTTTCAGTAGGTGGGCAAAATGGATATTTTTTTTCTACTTTCTTTCAAAACGAGTGGCTTTCTTAGGCATTTTTGGTTGATAAAAACAACTCAGGAAGCGTGTTGGCCTAATATGAATTTTTAGGTCGGTAAAATGAAGTTTAAATTTGTACATGAAATCAATAGATATTTTCGCGATTTCATAAAAACCAAAACAACAGACTATCTTATCATTGATTTTGCTTAGAAATTCCTCAAAGTGCATTATAATAACAGCTAAACCTTTTTCTTTTTCAAGAAAAAAAATAACAAGTCATTCTAATGGCAAAAAACTATTTTTTACAAAATTCATTCAATTAAGGCAAGGCGAATTACACAGATAACCAAACATGACCCCGATCTATGGGTTCCTGGATGTTGAAAGACGTGTAATTGTTGTAAGGTCAGCCTTTAATAAACATGTCAATACCTTCCAATTGTCCTGGAGTGTTTTCATACAACAATGATGCTATTTATTACCCTACAACAGACTATTTGGCAAGAGAACTTGTAACGATTGTGCTATGAAGTGCATTTGTTATTGTTGTAAGGTCAAAGCCTGTACAACCAGTTCATAACATGCCAGTGCCATGCCAATGCCATGCCAGTGTGGTGTCATTCCAACTGTTATGCTATTTTTAACAGACAAAAGACAGTTGAAGGCACTCTTGTCGTAAGACGAGTTGTTTTTAGTGGCTATGATAATTCAGACCATTAGGTAAAAATGATTGCAGTGCTTATGATTGACTCACTCCCTCTGCAAGTGAAGAAACATTTTTCTTTAATTTTAGTCATCGTGAACTGATTACTTTGGAAACAGGATTTTATATTTAGGGAAGCACTATACCTATGCTTATGTGCTAGTAATATAAATGTCAATGGTTGTTTTGTGTCAGATTTTGGCACGTGAATAATTTAACCACCAAATCCCATTGACTTCATGTACAAACTTAAAGTCGTTTTACCAACCTAAAAAATTCATCTTAGGCGAAAAAGCTTCCCGATTTGTTTCAGAACCAAAATGGCCTAAGAATCCACTCGTTTTGAAAAAAATATCGTCACTTGCCCACCCCTGTTTTCAGGACACAAAGTCTCATGCCCTCCGCATCACCTGACAAAAGTGCATCAAACTTTTTTATAAAGCTGAATAGGATCCGTCGATCTCCCTCCTTTTAAATTCTTAAGATTGAGATTGTTTAGTATTACCACCTGATTTCTTTGACTCCCCCCTCCCCCCTAACAATACTCAAGTAATATTGTTAGAAAAACCTTACTCTCTTGTCACCCTCTTGTGATGGACATACAGGAGGAGAACCATAACCACCCCTGGTAGCTTAGTGCATCAGTGTGATGAGTAGATAGCACGTAGTATAGCATGTAGAGTGAGGGGGTGACCGACTTGTGAGAGGCGGGTAAGTGTCCTGGTCTACCTTCACGTGGTAGTAGTTTGTTAACCAGTTGTTGACTCATTTCATCTGGGACGAACAGACCAGGGCGGGCTGACAACCACGCACCTAGCCAGCGTGCAGTGTTATGGCTGAAAACCTTCAGTGAATTATGGACATAGAAAACAAGACAAGGGGTCGTAGAGCCATGGCCAAAAAGGGCAAGTTGCTCGGACATGGAGAAGCTGTAAATTGCCTAGTCATATGCCCTTCATGACGTCTTGAAGTCAAAGCCGGATCTTCTGGAAGCTCCAAAGATTGATAAGGGAAACATGCCTGGACAAACCTTCCGAACATTTGTACTTATACACTAGAAACTCTGAGAACATGAAATAATGGAGACCTTTTTATACGACCTCAAAAGAATTTAACTGGGACATATTGGCTTAGCTGCAACCAAAGACAGGTCCAGGAAGAGGAGCTAAGGTGGGAGTCATGGCTGTCCAACAGAAAATGAGAGGACAAAGAAGCCAAAGGAATCGGTTTTTCTTATACACCCCAAATCAGATTTTGTAAAAGGACATTAAAAGTTACTCAAATAGAGTAGTTGCTCTCTGGACATCCAGCTATCAGGCAAAGATTGCATCTGTCTAGTTCAAGTGTATGAACCTACTAGTGACTACGAGGATGAGGGCTTTTGAACATTTTATGAAATGTGAACAAAAGTCATTGGAAGAACTAAGCCAGGTACACCATTGTTATGGGTGACTTCAATGCTAAGGTTGTGAGAGTGTCAACCAGAAGAAGAAACCATTCCTGGAAAATGGGATATGGACAAGAGAAATACTAGAGGAGATACACACTCAGTGAATTTGCAGCTCAACACAAGTTCATCATTGCAAATACATTTTATAAGAAAGGCAGAGACCGTATTGGACATGGGAGAGTTCCAGATGGTAAAACAAGAAACCAGATTGATTATGACTGAGTAGCCAAAGGGGAATCATTCAAGACTGTTGGAGTAATAGCCAAAGGACCATTGGATCTGATCAAGAATGGTCAGGGCAAAAGTATATGAACAAAAAACTAGCCAGACTCAATTTATCAAAAAAGGACACAAGAGAAGGATTAACATCGAAACTAAAGGAGGGAAAAAAGACAAGAATTCCAGCTGGAACTCGGAAATCGCTTCGAAGGATTGCAGCTTGAAGAAGCAGGAATAGATGAAAGGTATCAACTGATCTGGTACACAGTACTGGAAGTTGCAGCAGAAACTGCTCCACCAGATAAGCAAAAGAGGCAAACAACTGAGGAGGATAAAGTGATCGAAACACACTGGACAGAAAGAGAAAGGAATTGAGAGAAATACAGGACAGGACCAAATCTCAAAAGGTCGTGATATGCAGAACTTGTAAACGACAGTACGAAGAAGAGAAGACGGAGAAGCAGGAGAAAGAGAGAAAGAGGACAGAAACAATAGAATCGATTCTGCGTAGTGGAAGGGGAGCTCAACATATCAACAAGACAAACGAAAGAAAACTAGAATGCATCAAATGAAACAGAAGGATGGAACAATCACAAATGATAGGACAAGAAATTCTAAATGCTGTGCAGACTTTTACCAAGACCTATAACAGCTCCAAGACTAATCATTTGGTTTACTGAAGCAGATTTTTTTTTAGCAGTGTCATTTAGTTCTAGTTATGAGGCAATTTTTATACCTCCCAATATAACAGAGCTGAGAGGTGGAAGAAAGCAATAAAGGACATTGAAAGCAAACAAAGCACCAGGGCCAGATGAAATCACAAGCGACATCATCAAGATTGCCGGAGATGACATCGTTAGGGAGCTGACTAAGCTTCCAATCGAATTTGGATGAGACAAAGTGATACCGAAAAGCTGGAAAGAGGCAAAAAATAATCCTCTTTTAAAAAGGTGATAAGACCGACATTAAAAATTACAGACCCATCAGTTTTGTTATCTCACCTTATAAGATTATTCACCAGGTATACAGAGGACGCTATAACAAACACTTGATGAGTATCAAACCAAGGGAAACGGCAGGCTTCAGAATGCCAATACACAATGGACCATCTGCATGCCTAAACAAACTCATCGAAAAGCAAATGAATACAACCTGAAGATAGTGTTGGAGACATTAGACTTGAGAAAAGCCTTCGATCTGTAGACACAATACCTAGTCAACATCACTTCGCAAAGCAGGAATAAACGAGACATTGCTCAACTCTCGAGGACCATATATTACGGATGCCACAAGCCAGAATCACATTGAAAATGATGTGTCAAATCAATCAACATCCAGAGAGTGTTAGACAAGGTGAAATTATCGCCAAAAATATTTACCAATGCACTGGAAGGGGTCTTCAAGAAACTAACCCACCAAGAGAGAGGACTGAACATAGATGGTGAATATCTTACAGACTGAGAAGATTTGATTGATGATGTGGGATTCATCACTTGCACTTGCTCAGTGCACAATATGGAACTGCAATTAAATGACCCTCAAAACAGGAAAAGAAAGTACGGAATATTGGGACTCAAGATACACAAGGGGAAACAAAGTACCATGACCAAAACTTCCAGACCAGTGAAACCATAAGGATTAGAAAATGAGGAGATTGAGAAGGTGGACCATTACAAATACCTTGGTCAAACAGTGAAACTGGATGAACATACAAGAGAAGAAGTAAAATCAGAATAAGGCAGGCATGGAGTTGTTTTGGCAGATACAGATACATTCTATGTGACCAGAAACTGCCAATGTCACTCAGAAGGCAGATTACGATCAATGTGGTTTTAACCAACAATGTCATACGGGGCTGAAACAGGCAACAACGAAACAACTGGAACAGAAACTCAGAACCGCACAAAGAGCAATGGAAAGGCAAATGCTAAATATCACATTGGAAAGATAGAATCAAGAATTCTGACATAAGAAGCAGACACAAGTTAAAGACATCATAAAGACGATCAAGACAGCTAAATGGAGATGGGCGGGACATCTGGTTTGGCGGGCAGACAACCGATGGACCAAGAGACTAACAGAATGGCGACCTAGAACAGTAAAAGAGAAACAGGGGCATGCAAAAACGCAGTGGCGTGATGACATAACATGGTGTTTGGGTGATACATGGACCAGACTGGCACAGAACCGAAGAGAGTGGAAAAATCATGAAGAGGCCTACCTCCAGCAGTGGACGGACAAGGCTGGTGAGAAGGTGGATGTTTGGGATTACTAGTTTTTCTTTGGCTTGAGAGAACTAGGTTGACCTTTATCAGTTCCTCCAGTTTTATTTTTGTATTCTCTTTCTTTTCTGCAGATCTACTTCGGAGTTTAGTAGATGCCTGAACAGTCTGATCACCTTTAGATGAACTTGATGGTTTCTTTACCCAGGATCTGTAGAAGACTACGAGATCTACTAGGCAAAGTCATCTTAGTTGCAATATTCTTCTCACTTGTCTTTTTCCTTACAATTTCTAAATACTGTTGAGGATGGGCAAAATCATAGGCCAACAAGATCTGTTTGGGAATGATGTCCTTAGAAGTATTTATTTTGCCCACTTTTTTCACACATCAGCATAATCTTTTGATCCGGTAACCTGAGAACGAAGAGTATCTCTGCCTTTTTATAAGTCATGTTACCTGTCACTTTGATTTTTTGAATTCTTTTTTCTTCCTACCATTTAGGACAGGCTCTTGCCTTGGCCGAGTGATTACCACTGCAATTCACACATTTAGCAGGTTCCTACAATTTGATCATTGTGGCCTCTCTTTGCCACCTTTTCACAAACCTTCTGACCTTCTCAATACGTCTTAAAGTGGCCAAAACTTGACATTTAAAACATCTTGTAGGGCTAGGGATATAATCCTCTACTTGCACCTGAGGTAACCCACTTTTACTGACTGGGTAAAAGTTAGCGCATTGAAGGTAAGTAAAACGTACCCGTACTGATTTTTTTACCATCTCTTGTATCATAATTGCTATGAATATTGGTGACATTTTGAGATGCCAACCCACTCAAAATTTCATCATCAGAACCATTCTTAATGTCATGGCATTTAATTACACCCTTGTTAGAGTTAAGAGTTCTATGAGGAGAAACTCTAACTGGCACTGGTCAAGCATGGTATCATTTTGAGGTTATTCGGACTGATCTCCGGTCGACCTCCACCAAAATATCCCCAGACCTCAGTTTCTTAATATTTCTCACTTTGCCAGCAATGCCTTCAAGACCCTTGCTTACAGCAAAAAGGGAAAGATTTTTGATATGGTTTTTGTTATCATCAATGCCTTCAATCACTAAAAAGTGAGGCCAATAATCATCAACTACAGGATCCGGATCACAATCTCTTTTACGTTTAACAGGATTTTTTGTCAAGGTTTGTTGTTGAGGAATTCATAATGAAAAGTATTGAGATTCATCTCCAGAGCTCCCCACCCACCACGGAGCCAAACCGGGGACACATACAATGTAAGTGGCAAATCATCACTCACTTATGCCAAGGATACCCCAGAGATATACTCAAGGAAACTAAAAAAAGAAAAAAAAAGGCGCCTCCTCAATTGACCTTTTAAGCAGCCGCCTGCTAAAGGCCCAGGACGCCATTACGTAACAAGGGTACAATAAGTACCCAATATGTCTCCAATAAACAATCATCAGCATAATGAGTCTTTAGGGCAAGGCGCCACCAGCCGGTTGGTTGATTCCATGACTAAACAACCTCTCGTCTAGGAGATTTGAGCCGAAGCAGTGTGTTGATTCCACTGCACCGCAGCACAGTTCACCTCAACTGCCAGGATCCTCTCTTCCCCGCCACGAGTCGCAACTCACGGCAAACAAGTTGTCCCTTTTTAGTCGCCTTTTACGACATGCAGGGAACCACATCGCCAATTCTTAACCCAGACCCGCAGTGGAAATTTTAAACCATAAACAAAACACATCCCATACTAAAATTTCTGTTAAGGGGATCAAGCTTAACCTCCATGATTTATAAAAAAAAAAACATGGTTTATGTTTAGCTATCATAAACACAGAAATTAAAATGGTACAGGAGGATCATAACTAACATTAAAAAACAAAAACACCACACAACAATTTAGCAATTACATAAATTAAAAAACACTCTCAGCTTATCTAAAACAGTTTTTCACGGCATATACAAAGTTCAACCAATATCATGTCAATAGCAGTCAGGTTTAATTGGACGAGATGTCCCATTTAGTCGCCTCTTACGACATGCGGGAAACACGCGGATCAATTCTTCACCCCGAACCGGCAGGGGGGGGAAAATCAAATAAAATTATGGAAATCAATTTATTTTCAAATTGTTCTGATATACACTCCAAGTCGTTTATTTTTACGAGTTTTTACGTCATTTGACACTAATTGCCCATATACTCTTCCTTCGTTATTTCTGAAAGTATTAAGCCTACTGATCTTGTTTTTATTTTCAGTGACAGTTGGAGGTACTGAAAACTTAATAACTATAAATGTAAACGATACCCTATGATTAAAGAGTTTTTTTAGTTTTTATTTTACTGAAAATAACAGTATTCATTATAAACACGTGTTGTATGTGTCGATTATTATAATTAACAAGTGATTTCTCCGAACGTCTCGTAATTTATACAAATATAAATGACTTGATATAGTAAGATAAAGCTTTCTTCTTTAAAAATGATAAACTAGTGATCTTTGATTCCTTTACTCTGCAAAAAGTATCAAAATATACACCTTCAAGCAATAAACAGACAAATCACAACTTTTCCACTTAACGTTTATGAAAGTAGTTATGTCCAATAATTCCAAAAACCAGGGTTTCAAACACTAGACATACGCTTTGGAGTACCTTAGTTTATACACAGTTTGGGCCGAGGCTCAATTTGGAATACAGGCAAAATACTGTACAATTTTATGTTAAATTTACCAGGCGGTATAAAACGACTACAACTGGAGCTTTTATGCGAATTTTTCGAGAATCAACATTATCGTACATTATTACACTTTTCATTATCGATTAAGTACTAAAGTTTAACAGAAAATGCTATAAATTTTACAAGAAAATTCTGGCAGCATTCTTCCAACAAAACGGCGTAAAATCAATCTTTACAGGTTTGCATTCAAATTAACTGTATAATTAATAGCTTGATGTATTATATTTTACATGAGTATTAAATATTTGATTAAATCAATTCTAATACAAAAAATTGTAGAACCTCTCATTCCTCTTTTCTATCTTCACTGGCACATTATTTTGCCTGTAAGAGACAATGACACCTTAGAAAATCGTACAAAAGCATAGTCATTTCTAAAAAAAAAAAAAAAAAAAAAGAGTTGTTTTTAGTTTTATTGTACTGAAAATAACAGTATTCATTATAAACACGTGATTTTCGTACATTTCGTAAATTTAATACAAAAATAAATGACTTGATAGTAAGATAAAGCTTTCTTCTTGATAAACTAGTGATCTTTGATTCCTTTTACTCTGCAAAAAGTATCAAAATATACACCTTCAAGCAATAAACAGACAAATCACAACTTTTTCCACTTAACGTTTATGAAAGTTATTATGTCCAATAATTCACAAAACCCAGGGTTTCAAACGCTAGACATACGCTTTGGATGTCCTTAGTGTACTTACACATTTTCAATTATACGATTGAGTACTAAAGTTTACCAGAAAAAATTCTATAAATTTTACAAGAAAATTCTGGCAGCAATTCTTCCAACAAAACCCCGTAAAATCCATCTTTTACAGGTTTCCATTCAAATTAAAAAATGTATATTTATAAATTAACTGTATATTTATAGCTTGATGTATTATATTTTACATTGAGTATTAAATATTTGATTAAATCAATTCTAATACAAAATAAAAATTGTAGAACCTCATCATTCCTCTTTTCTATCTTCACTGGCACATTATTTTGCCTGTAAGAGACAATGACACCTTAGAAAATCGTACAAAAGCATAGTCATTTCTAGCGCCCTCGGCAGGCGAAAGTATGTTCAACATGTTCAATACCACCGTCTGAGGCGATCGATCGACTCTTTTTGAGTACGCCAAACAGCTCAATGTGCATTCGTCTCCTTTGACATAGAAACATAGGACGTTTTTTAGTTTTTGCAAACAGACCAATCACTCTGTAATTAAATTTGACAAGGAAAACAAAGGATACTTGAATGGAAAGCGTGCTCAAAATGAAGAACGTTTCAATGTCCACAATGTCCACATAAAATCATTTTCCTAAAATGTTTCAAATTTTAGATATGCAAGTTCATAATTCTCGAAAACTTCAATCGCCGATATCTCGAAATGTGACTTTTGGTGGATTGGCCTGTTTGGAAGATTCGTGACGAAATGTTTCGACGACTGTGTACGTTCAAGATCCTGTAATGTACACTAAACAATCAAGGATGAGGACGTAGAGCAAATTTTTGTTGAAACCCTGGAAAAGAACATTCGAGATATTTACGATCGGTTTTGGAATAAGAAGAGGAATAAGTATATTTTTGTAGAGAATATGATCTGGACTGAAAAGGAAAAAAGTTTATAAAAAGGCTAAGCGTTGCCATATCTGCAAGGATTTTTTTACTCCCGAAGACAAAAAGGTTCGAGACCACTGCCACTTCACCGGAAAGTTTAGGGGTGCAGCACACGATCAATGCAATTTAGATTACAGAAAACCGATTTTTTCCCGGTATTTTTTCACAATCTCGCAGGGTACGATGCTTATCTTTTCATCAAAAATCTCGGCAAGACCGATGGCAAGATTGATTGCATTCCCAACGACGAAGAGCAGTACATTTCATTCACAAACAAATTGTGGTTGATAGTCAGGTGGAAGTTTGCGCACACAGCCTTAAGGTGTTGGCATCATGATTTAAATGGGCCGTCAAATTTCTTTAAAATTTGATATATAGTACATTCATATGTGCTGATAACAAATCTGAAATAAAAAATATGGCTTACCATATTCGTTTTTGAGAAAAAAGACTTTCAAAAAGTACATTTTTGCTCAAAATTTTACATTATTTACCACGCAACTCTATGGGAAAATGTGATTTACCGATACTAAAGTGCTCCAAAAAGATAACAAAGGGGCCGTACGTTTTTCTGATTTTCACATATGTTTAGGTCTAAGTTGCATACTTCAAAATACCGAAATAAAAAAATGGTGTCACCGGATTAGTTTTCCTGAAAATCGTCGAAAAAGGACATTTTAGAGGGAAATTTCCGTCTTCACTAGAGACGATGCGTCTCGCGTTATTTACGCCTATTAGTCACGCAGCAAAACAAAACATGGGTGCGTGAAAGGTGAGACGCGTAATTAATCAGGCGCGTTCTTAGACTAGTCCTAGCAACATCAAAGTTCTACGCGATTTTGCAAACGCTTTACAAATTCGCGTAAATGCAGAAGTGGAAAATCGCTCATGAATTTTTGCGACGCTAAAATCGCAAACGGATGCACGCTTGCTCATATCCGAGTTTATTAAAGTCCGCTTGCGCGTACTCCATAGAAACCAAATCATAATGCCAACACCTTAAGGATGGAAATGGAGTACAGACTTTTTCTATCGATTGATTTTAGTTTATTAGGACCGAAGCAAATCATTTTTGGAGGGTGTGCAAAATTTGTTGGTGGGTCAGGTGGCATTTTTTAAAATCCAATATGGCTGCTACCATGTCCAGAATCACTAAAAATCCCTTAAGTATTTCTGATAGAGACAAATATTTGGCGGTACTCCGATGTAATTTGATCATTACGTTACCACAAAAATCCAAAATGGCTGCTCAAAAGTCAAATATTCGCTCGGAATCATTAAAATGATTAATTCCTCCAGTATTCCTATTCATAATATACAGAATACATCCTAATCACCTAAAAACCTATTCATAATATACAGAATACATCCTAATCACCTAAAACATGTTTTCAAAATCTGTTACAATTGAACACGCCCTGCAAGTGTTGTTTTATTACCTCTAGAATGCGTTTCGAACACACCCGGACACGTCAAGTTTTCTCCACATTTTGCAGTGTAGAGGCATGATTCTAGTATCTATATGTATGCTTTAGGTTTTATATTTATGAGATATATGTATTTGAGCACTATTCAGCCTTATTTGGCATTTCTATGTAATCGGCATTTTCTAAATTCAAGATGACAGAGCCAATGAGTCGCCTTTGAAGGATATTTAAAAAAACCTATATATTTCTGTATTGTATGTAGCTAAATCAACTAATTATTATTTTAAAGGTGTAAATTAAGATATGGGATAAGTATTTGACCATTTGACATCCTTATCTGGCATTTTTGTTTCGTTAACATTCAAAGGTGTTAAGATGGAGACCAATATCGCTGCCTTTTTTATCTTCTTTAAACCTATTAATTACGATACATCTGTGTTGTATGTAGTTATTGCATCCAAAATCATGATTAAAGTTTAAATTAACGTATGAGATGTATGTCTTTGAGCATTACAAACTTGCATCTGCTATCGTTGTTTTGACAACATGCTTAAAATTCAAAATGACGGCCAATATATTATGAATATTGTCAATGTGTAGGCTTTAATGATCTTAAAAGGCAGCCATATTGGCTGCCATCTTTAATGGTAAGCATATTACCAAACTTGAAATGTCAGATATTAGTTCCTACTGGGTAGAGAGCCCAGAATTATGCCTCTGTCACAAATACTTGATGTGTTATGGTCAATTGAATGCTTTTGGGTCATTTTGGATTTCGGGGTGGCCATATTGGATTTGATGGTAATGCTGTGATCAAATCACATCAAGAACCCGTCCATTAGATTCCCCTTGCTTTAAAACATGGATATAGAGCATAAAATTATGATCATTTGTATGAATTTGAGAATAGTGGCAGCCGTATTGGATTTCTAGAAAATGCCACTACACGAAATTTTGCACACCCTCCAGAAATTATTGCTTAGGTCCTCATTAACTAATATGGATCGATAGAAAAAGTCTGTACTCCATTTCCACCCTGCGCGCACAATTCCTCCTGACTATGACAGATTTGTTAAAGATGAAAACGGTCAGAAGATTGAGAAGGAAGTGAAGCGCAACATTCGATTTTTAGACTCGTTCAAGTTTATGACATCTGGATTGAGCAGGCTGGTATCCAATCTTTCGGAGTTTCCAGAACTCGAGGGAAGTATGAGAGCCATCTATCCGGAGAAGGATTTACAGCTTTGACCAGGAAAGGAGTTTTTCAATACGATCACGTCAATTCTCTTGAAAGGCTTGAAGAAACCCAACTTCCATCCAAGGAAGATTTTTACTCAACATGCGCAAAGAGTATGGAAAGCTTTCGATCTCAAGACTATGAGCGATTACCACAATCTTTATCTTCTTACCGATGTGCTTTTTCTGGCTGCATGATGTATTTAAAGAATTTAGAAAAGTTTGCTTGAAAAATTATAAACCTGATCCAGCCTGGTATTTCACAGCTCCTGGACTTTCATATGATGCTATGCTAAAAAAAACTGGAATTTCTCTAGAACTTCTCACCGACATTAACATGATTTTGATGATTGAAAATGGTATTCGAGGTGGTGTATCAGTGATTCCGACAGCCAACAACAAATTTATGGGAGATCAATTCAACTCCACCAAGCCTTCAAAATCTATTCAATATTTAGATGCCAATAATTTATACGGCTGGAGTATGAGTGAATCTCTTCCAATTGGAAAATTCAACTGGATGACTGAAAAGGAAATTGAAAATTGGCTAGAAATTCCTTGTATTCTTGAAGTGGATTTGGAATATCCCAAAGAACTTCACAATCTTCATAATGATACCCTTAGCTCCTGAAAGATTAATGGTCGATAAAGTAGAAAAACTAATCCCAAATCTCAATGATAAGAAAAAGTATGTAATCCACCACAATGCTCTCAAACAGTGTCTTGATTTAGGACTTAAACTAACCAAAATTTACCGTGCAATAAAGTTCGAGGAATCTGATTTTATGAAATCCTACATAGACCTGAACACCGAACTTCGAACTCAAGCCAAAATAGAGTGTGAGAAAGACTTTTTTAAGCTCAGTTGAATAATTCGTATTTGGAAAAACGTTAGAAAATATTCGAAACAGAGTGAGCATTGAGTTGGTGAATAATCGCGCTAGAGCAGTTCACCTAGCCTCAAAGATCAACTATGATCGAACTACCATTTTTGATGAAAACCTAGTAGCCATTCATATGACAAAAACCAAGGTGCTTATTAACAAACCAATATATCTTGGCTTGAGCATTCTCGACATTTCAAAGACCAAAATGTTTGATTTTCACTACAATTTTATCAAAGCCAAGTATGGAAATAAGGCAAAACTTTGTATGACAGATACCGACTCTCTGTTGTATGAGATTGAAACCGAAGATTTCTACCGCGATATTTCTTTGGATGTTGAAAAGTTTTTTGATCCTTCAAATTATCCTGAAAATCACCCATCTGGAATTCCGACTGGGAAAAACAAAAAAGTACCCGGCCTGTTTAAAGATGAGGCTGGTGGGAGAATAATTACCGAATTTGTTGGTCTTAGAGCCAAGCTGTATAGTTTCAAAATGTTTGAGGGCGAAGTTGAAAAAATGTGTAAGGGAATAAAAAACCAGTCATCGATAAGAAAATTATCTTTGAGGATTACAAAAAAATGTCTTTTTGATCAAAAACCTCAAATGCGAACGATGAATGTTATTAGGAGTCATGCCCACTAAGTTTACACCGAAGAGCTCAACAAGATAGCTTTGTCTGCAGATGATGATAAAAGAATTATCTTGGAAGATAAAATTCACACCCACGCTTGGGGTTACAAAAATTGATATAAGAAAAACTAATATATGAAAAAAATCAAAATGCTAGGTTGTATCGCACAGCATCCGATATACAAAAACTATGGAGCAAAAGAGGATGGCTCTGTTTTGAATTTG
Organism: Ophioderma brevispina; assembly: GCA_023653785.1. NCBI lineage: Eukaryota > Metazoa > Echinodermata > Ophiuroidea > Amphilepidida > Ophiodermatidae > Ophioderma > Ophioderma brevispina. The sequence continues at coordinate 14,204 of JAMKCH010055093.1, read as the reverse complement.
AAAACAATGCGAGTTTTGAAGCCATGTAATATTGGTCATGGATACTTGATGGTTTGCATATGTTTGAATGGTAAACGGAAAAATTATTACGTTCACCGCTTTGTTTATGAGTGTTTCAAGGGAGATATTCCATCAAATTTAGAAGTCGATCACATTGACAACATCAAAACCAACAATTCTATAGATAATTTACAATTGCTTACTCCATCTCAAAACGTAAAAAAAAGAAGTTTATAAAAGAAAAACTCGAACTAATGTTTTATTACAAGATATTCAGTATGAAGAAACTCAAACTTTTTTGTCGATTTCAGACGCTGCAAAATATTTACAAATTAGACAAAAAGCTTTGTCGCGGATTATAGCTCAAAAAAAATTATGAAATTCGAGGAAAAAAAATATATCATTCTCGCTAAACGAAGAAGACACTCTAAAAAATTTGGAGAATCGATTCGTGTAAAATCACATTGTTAGGAAACTGGAGAAGAACTTTTTTTCGAGCAGCAGCTAAAAAACTAGAAGTAAATTGTGGTACAATATCTATGATCGTTAGAAAAAAGTACGTTATTGCAAAACAGTCAAGTCAAAAGCAAACGGTCTCAGATGTACATTTGAGAAAGCATAAAAAATTCCTATCAGAAAAATAATCTGACGGGAATTTTTTTATTTCAAATTCTTCGGCGGCAATATTGTTCCATCGGGAACGATCATCAACTCTTGCCTAACGAATCCTCGCTTTGGAGCAGCTTCTGTTAGGTAGTACAAGAACGGATCTCCACTCTTTTTTACAACGCTGTCGATCGTATATGTTTCTATTTGGGTCGGTCGCCTGCCTTCTGCCGCCTTCCAACTCTCCTGCTTCATACAAATATCTTAATTTTTTGGTGTAAGGAATTTGAATTTCATTTTTCAATTTTTGAGGAGCTGAACTCTCAGCCACGACTTTCTTTTTCTTAATTGCCTCGATAGGTTTCATTCCAATCAAACGCGTTTCCTCGTTGTTTAACGTCGCGATCACGTCTGGAAGTCGTTCAACCCACTCTGTACTCATTACATTTTTTTCTCCTCTTGCCTCTAGTACAATCTCTTTTGAGTATTGGAACCCAAACAGTCTTTCCGCTAAAGTTCTGTTAAATCTTTCTACAATTGCTTGACTTCTATGTTGCTCAGCTTCACTTCTGCTAATTTTAACATTATGCTTTTTCATCATTTTTGTGACTTCACCCATAAGTTCTCGACCAGGATCCACCTGCAACAACTTTGGCCATGTCAGTCTTCTAGAGTGAACTTTTCCGAACTTTTCGAACTCAGAGGTTCAGCTTCCTTGAACCTGCTAGCTACATCAATCACCGTTAGAGCATATTTAAATGTTTTTCTTCTTACGCGATCGGAAGGAACAAACAATAAATCCGCTTGATGAACTTCGTTGGGAGAATTTACATCGAATTTTGCTCTTGGGATATACTTTGGAGCTGGAAGGTAAATTTGTCATATAGTTTGCTTTTTCAAAAAATTCTAGCTGTATCCTTACTCACTTTGCCTTCCTTCGCTAGCTTGTCGATTGCGGAAACTCCTTTCCAGTAACCTCTTGGAGAGTAATAAATCTTGTCGAGTTTGTCGTTCATTTATTTTTAAGAAAATAAAAAAAAATGATTATATCACTTTGGATTTTTGCAAGTTTTCTTCTCGACACTAGCTTCTGAGAGAAAAATCAGGATGGAAGCTAGACGTATGGCCGAGGCTCTAGAAAGATACAATAAAGCGAAGCTAAGCGAAAAAAAAATCTCTTCACGATAAACTGAAGAGATTTTTTTAATGTTTCATTAAAGCAATAATGGCATATTTTTTGAAGAGCGCCCCCAATTATCAAAATTTGATATTTTGGCACAGTTACGTTGGTGATTGTCTATAGCTGCGAACGAGAATGCTAAAAAATGCGTATTTATCATAAATTAAGCGATTTTGTAATTAGAATTTGGATCCCAGATTGGACTTAACGGCAGAGCTGGAAATACTACGTTTATGTCCGTCCATGATGAAATAGTGCCACCTCGAGAAAATAACTTCTAACTTGATTTGCCTGAACCAATAAAACAACTAATGGATGAGCGTAGACACGTACATGGCGCTATTTCCCGGCTATTTCACATTGGAAGGCCGTTTCCAGCAGCCATTGAATTATTATCGGGGATCCCGATAATAATTATTCTAATTACAAAATTCCTTCGTTTGTGAGGCACAGATATTTTCGCGCTTAAACATTCCCAGGTATGGTTTACTAGTTAGCAAGGGCACCGTGTAAAAATCTCACATTTTTTGAAAAAAAAATTAGGGGGCCGCCCTTCAAAAAAAATGTGCTTAATATTGCTTTTTAATGATAGATTCCAAACAATGATCCTATATATAGGGAAGATAGGACACTGACCTATTTTTGTGTAACGGAAGTGGATGTTCATGGGGAAGGGCGTCCAAGCGTCAGGTAGGTAAAATACGTAAACACCCGTACAGCAACTTAAGTGCAGAAGAATGGAGAGTAGATCGAAAAGTCTAGTGGTTTCAGCTGGTAATTGCAAACAAATAACCCCCAAAATCACGGCCATCTTCATTTCTTTTGATTCACTAAAGACAAAACAGAAGTTTAAAAACTGTAATATTTATATTAGTAAATTTTATTGAATAAATGAATGTTTGTGAAAGTGAGTGCACAGTGAGTTATGTAGACGGGCCGAAGCACTGTATGTACCGTACTGCCCTACATTGTGTTGACGGTCCACGTCCTAACTTCTAAGTTCTAGATCTCATTGACTATTGGAGGTGACGTGATGGTAGACTTCATTTTTTTCTAAAATAGATGAGAAAAATTTAATAAGCGTGTGAGGTAATGATTTGATTGAATGAGAGTTTGGTTGTGACTTGTGCAGTATGGGGTGAAAATGGAAATCGGGAACGCGCTTTCAGTATTGTTTTTTTAAATTGCCGAAAACCTTGTGTGTTCAATGGGGGAGGAGGGAATGGAAAGAGTTCCATATGCCCCACCCCAAAAGTTTTGTGTTCCAAGGCTATGATTGATTCTGCCGCTTTGACGGAAAAAAAAACAACGGATAAGGTGCAGAAATCTGTGGAGGGGCTGATGGGAAACTCTTGCCGAGAGGGATATCCAATAGAGAACAACATGTTGATAATGAATTATGGGAATGGAAATCGGTCATATATCAGTTCTTACTGATATTGGTCATTTTGAGATATATGGGACCTTGTGATTCCACACAAAAATATATAAACAAATTTACTGGAACTGGAATCTTTAAACAACTGAATTTTGAAGACCTAAACATGTATGTAAGTTTAAAGCATGGTAATTGTGAATTTCAAAATATTGCCTATATCTCACAAAATATGAATGTCAGTGGAACCTTGCAATTTTCAGCTCACAACTTCTCATTCAATTTTTCCGTGCCCTTTGGGAAGGCAGACTGACACCCCGTTCCCAATGTTGAAGATTCCACTTTTGCCAAATTTTGTGATAAAAAGTTTCAAAATTTAGAGAAATTTGACAAGAAAAAAACTTTTATTAAAAAAAAAAAAAAGGGCCATTTTAGAGGGTTAGGTCCCCCTAAAAAAAAATGTAAATCCTGCGTAGCCCGTCGGGATTTGCACCATTGGTTTTTAAATTCATGATTAGAGGGTAAATTAAAATTAATTTTATGGCCGCAAACTACCAGTGGCCTTGAAATCTAAAGGTTTGTCTCCGATGGATATGATGGGTCACAGTGTGGTTTGGGACCGGGAGGGCCCCTCATATATGAAAGGGCGGGGGGCCGGGGATGTGCGATTGGACTGTCAAAGTAGGGGGCATTCGATGAGGAACTGTCAGGGGAAAAAAGGGGGTCATTGGTGAGGACTGGGGGTCATCATGAGCCTTCAAATTTGTGAAAAAAAGGGGTCCTTTCAGTGAGGGTACCATATGTGAAGTTCCATCAGTGAAAAGAGAAAGGCTTCTGTGAGAGCATGAAAATAGAAAAAAGGGGTCATCCAGTAACATTTGATTAAAAATGGAGGACATCAACTGAAAGTGTAAAAAAGGGTTCTTTCAGTGACAGGTTTAAAAAGGGGGTTCTTTCATTGACAGATTAAAAAAGGGGGGTCTTTCAGTGACAGAGGTTAAAAAAGGGGTCAATAGTGCTGCACATGCCCGTCACCTATTTTTAGGGAATACCCCCACCCCCGGGTTTGGGACTTTGAAAAGTGGACTTACTCCCTATTCCAAAAAGTGGCCTTTCTTTTTCATATTGAAAGAGAAAAGCAATAGATATCTTCCCTGAAAGCCCTTTAATAAATTGCATTCAATATTTTGGATATAAGATGTTTGTAAAACTATTGCAACAAACTAAATTCCATGTCCCAAGTTCCACAAAAGGGGCAAAAGTCCACTTTCTCGCTGAATTTGTTGATTAAAAGGTAAAAAAATGTGGAAAAACTTTCACAAGAAATTACTCTCTTTGGTGAATGATGTTGTTGAAAAGGACCACTGAGTGGGGTGGGGGAAGAGACCGGGGGCCGTATAGGTCAACTCTTACTAAAAAGTCCACTTTTTTTTTTTTAAAGGGGATGGCCCGATTTAAGGATATGAAGGTTTCATCTTGAAGTTACCCCATCTGTAAAGTTTCGCGCGGATTTCAATCCGTCTGATGCACGAGCTAAAAACGTGATTTTGTAGCCTATAGGCAAAGAGTACTGTGTAAATTAATATTGGTCGACCAAAATGGGGCACATTTTCGCTCATAACTTCCAAACAAAATTATCCTTTGGATCTTAAGATTTTACTTAGAGCAAAATAGTAGCTTTCTTCGATACCAAAAAGTGACCACTTCCGGTAAAATCTGGGGATTCTGGGGACGAGGCTATTAGCGATAGGGCCATGGCCCTTTAAAGGAACTGCACCAAAATAATCCTTGATACAAGTCTCAGATTTCATGACTCAGTTCAAGCCTAATTTAAATGTCATATTTCAATTTCAATATCTTTATTCATCACAAAGATCTTAAAATAAAGAATATTTTCAAAATAAGGTGCATTGGCTAAAAAGGCCACTAAAATCTTTATAATTTTAGGCCATTTTACACTAAAACTGGCCCAGCATTAAAATTTCGTATGGTCAACAGCTAGGATTATATAAACTTAGTAAATTTAATTTAAAAAGTTGAAAAATAAAGTTTCGGCTAATATTTGGTCTTTCAATCTATAGATAAATTGAATCATTGGGAAAGGAAAGAGTAGATTAATAGCGCTACCAAATGGTACCGATTATGTAGACCCAACAGTTGAATGATTTGTTAATTAAAAAAAAAAAAAAAAAAAGGAAGGAAAAAAGAATCGAAGGTACTCAAAAGTTCCGAGTCACAAGTACAACGACATGATAATGATGTATGATGCTGCACTTCATTCCCAACAAGGGATCTTATGGTGAGATGAATATAAAAGTAGAAACTGCCCAAATTACGGATCTAGCTTTTCACCAAATATTATTATAATGTTAGTTATAAGCAAACACCCTTTTTAATTCATTTTCTACTTGTCCTTCAATTTAAAGCAAGATTGCTTCAAAATCTAGGCTCCTTGTGATCATTTCGTATCGTTTCTGCAAGCGTCAGCCGCAGTCGTATGCTTGAAGTTTACCTACTTGGACGCCAGTCGGGCGCTATTCCCCCATGTAGTTGATTTTGATGGTAGCAGCGTTACACGTTCACCGTGTAATTTAGGCGAAGTGTCCAATTTCCCTAAATAGCGATCATTGATTCAAATAGCAACAAGGCGAACTCGTATTACGCGATGCCGTTTAAAAATTGTCCCCGCCGAATGTTGCGATCACTACATGTGATAAATGCCAACTACAACACCCCACCCCTCCGCACACAACCCGCGCACCCCCCCCCCCCAACACCCTGCAAACCAACACCCAGCAACATCCACACCCAACACCCCGCAACACCCCTCCCTCCCAACACATCCACACCCCTACCCAAACACTCTGCAACACCAACCCCACTCCCTCATAACACACTCAAACACCCAATACCCCGTAACAACGCCTCCCCCTCCCCAACACACCACTCCCCTCCACAAACAACCCTACCCCCTCCCCAACACCCTAAACCCTCTCCAACACTCCCATCCTCCCCAGCCCCCCACAACACCACCTCCCTACACCATGCAACACCCACCCCCGCCCAAAAACACTGCAACACAACACCCCTCGCCAAAACCCTGCACAACCCACACCCTCCCCAACACCCCGCAATACCCCAACCCCCTCCCCAACACCCCAACCCCCCTCCTATGGACATAGAAGTCTCATGTAGCGAAGGAATTTTGCCTATCCGATGTAAAAAACCGTTTCAGAGATACAACAATTACACATATTTAATTAGCTCTTTGCATACCTAAGAGCATATATCACATCACTTTCAAATTGCAAAAAACAGATGTGCCCCATGATGGCTTTCATGCAGCACAAGAATTTTGAGTAAATCCAATGGTTACAGTGTCATAAATCTAGCAATTACGATGATTTTTGCATATTAATTAGCTCTTTGCATACTAAATTTTGCCAAAATACGTCCAAAATCTAATCAGGCGAGAACTCTTCGGCGTGCTTCCGTCCTCCACCAAGGTACATCATTATATGCCTACGGAACTCCAGAAAAGCCTTGGACAAAGGCTTGCAGGATAATTTTCATAAATTATGCAAATTAGATTACTTAATTAAAGCATATTTTACGCCCAAAATATAATCAGTTTGAGAACTCATAACCCGCTTCTTCCACCAAGTTACATCATGGTGCCATTACGGAACTCCAGATGAATCGTATACAACGTGGGTTAACATTTTTATCACAGAGACGAACGAACGAACGGCCCGGACGCTGATCATTTTATCGTCCCCGTTCCGAACTCATTCGGCGGGGACAATAATAGCGGTTAAGAAGGGTCTTAGAACATGTTTATCTAGTTTGAACTCAAATACGCTTTCATTTTTTTATCCCACTGCTTGAAAAAGCAGAAGGGGATATTGCGAAGGCCACGCATGTCCGAGTGTGTCTGTATGTGGGTGTTCGTTTGGTTAGCTTTTCTAACCAAGGTTAGGTTTTCGTTTTTCAGGTCTCCTCGAAAAAGTTGAAGTCCGATTGAAACCAGACTTAGGGTTAAGGTGAGGGTTCTTTAATATGTGCATGATGTCAAGGTCATGGACAAAGGTTCATCTGAGGCAGGTTCCAGACTGCCATCTGCCAGGGGGATGACGCAAGTTTACTTGCTGTATTTTTTTGTATCATTTTCCCAGATTTGCACTTGCAAATCTTCGATATTTGCTTCTAAGTTCTTGATTTTTGCTTCTAGTTCAGCCATTGTATTGTAGGATGTAACTTAAATTCTAATTTTTTCTCCCTTTTTACTGTTTCTACTCTGAGAGATAACTGCATCGCTTCTTTTTCCCTTTTGATGCAATCGTTCACCCTCAGCTCGATCTCGTTTCGCCCTCTCAGCGTCAATTCGATCAGATTAGCCCGGGTTCTGTGCTTGATCCAGCTTGGTGATTCCTGTAATTTTCTACCTCTCTAGAATGTGATGAAATTCTTCGTTGCTTCACATTCCCATCTTGCAGCGAGTTGGACACGAGATCTTTCACCCGTGTTTAAGCTGGACTCAGGGGGGGGGGGGAGTTCTTTTGATGGCTATGTGTGTTTCTACTTCATCGTGCTTTTCCGAGAGCAATGCTGGCACTCAGCAAACCACCGACAATTGCCACACCTCCAAGAGGAATTGATACGACAGCTCCTACTCCACTTGTCAAGGTTCCAACAGCTCCAGTTCCTGTACTGACTGCAATGAGTCCAGAAACCTGAGCGAGATTGTAGAACACGTTTATGGCAAGCCATAAAGGCCATAACGTATTGCCGCAACGCGTTGCGAGAAAGTAGCAACGCGTTGCGACATTTCGGCAACGCGTTGCGACATTTCAGCAACGCGTTGCGGTTTCGGCCAATCAAAATCATGAATTTCTGTGACGTATTTCAAAAAATAGAAAAAAAAAAAAAAAAAAAAGCTCCTACTCCACTTGTCAAGGTTCCAACAGCTCCAGTTCCTGTACTGACTGCAATGAGTCCAGAAACCTGAGCGAGATTGTAGAACACGTTCCACACGGTCTTGTATTTTCTTCTTAGCTTATCTCGATGATCTACTTGTTTTAGTCGAAATTGTACACCTTGATCCTCGGTTGCTTCTGAAAGTTCAGGATACAAATTTGGCGCGCTTGGTTTCTTCATCTTTTATTTATTAGATAAGAACTTCGTCGTTGGTAAATCTTTCAACGTGATAATCTACGAAGTGTTGGATTATTTCTAATTTGCTGAGATGTCTGTTGTAAAAGCTAATGAAGCATTTCGATTCCCATTATAATTCGGCCAAGATTTCCTTGGTTTTCATGCATCGTTCTCATTTGAACACCGTTCACCCAAAAGCATATTTTATTGTTGTTATACTCGATCGCGATGTGATTAAGTTCGGCGGTATCCAAGGTGCTAGTATCGCTTTCAACATGCACATTACCCCTCATGATGGAAATCGTGTATGTGTACGTGAGTCGTTAGAAGCGTTGTGTTTTGTCTCATAGTTCCATCATCTAGAAGCTCAACGTCCTTGGTAATTGTTATTTCCTGGGTTTATTGTTGTATACATTTTCCGATGGATCTCTTAGATTATTTTGAATCTGCATTTGGAGATTATTTGCCAGATTAATATTCTTTCTAGCTCTCACGGAAAAAATATACATTGGTTCCATCTTCGTGAGGAAAGACAGTAGACACCCTTAGTTTCGAAAACGTGGAACGCAAACTTTTCACGTATGACGTCACCTATTTCTGTGCAGAAAACATGAACCGTACGCCCGAATCCCGCAAGGAAGGATTAATTAATGAATGACTCAGTCACCCTGATTCAGCCAATGAGGTAAATAAAATCTTGACTGCTAGTCTGCTAGCGGCCGATTACCCAAGGTGCACTTCGAAATTCCATCCAAGCAACAGCTCTCACATTTTAGTACAACACAGCAAATCAAGGTGTCAAGGCTGACAGTAACACAGGACGTACTTTAATACTGGTGCAAGAGATTGACCTCTCCCCCCGCAAAAGTCCATGCAAAACAAGAGCCAAACCACTATTTTCATCGAGAGGACGGAGGCTGTGCTTCGACTTCGAACCGGCAACACTACATGACCGAAAAAGTGAATGGTCGGAACAGGGCTGGCCGGAGCAGCGTTTTTACAGCTCTAGTTTGGATCGATTTGCAATGTTATATCACCGAGATTTCACAAGATTTGCATCACAGTGGTAGGTAAAGATATCAACGATCGCTAGATTAAGCTAAATTTGTGTTTTAAAAGTCAGAAGAATGTCAAATTTTCAGTCGTATTTTGGTGGCTGTAAATTCGGAAACCTTGTACTCTTAACACATTGCAAAGCGATCGATCGTTCTGCTCATAGCAGGGCAGCATCACAACATAGATTATCTGGCGATGGCACGTTGGCAAATTTCCTGATTGTTGGCAGATTGTCAATAAATTTATTGTTCCAATTTTCATTTTGTTTTTTCAGAATGGGAATCAAGGGTTGGGGTGTGCTCATCGGAATCGTGAAACCGAAAGCAAATGCAAATGAAATCGCTATTTTCTATTGTCATTTGTTGTTGTACGTTGTGGTTGTTGGGTGGTTCTTCGCTAAGTGTCTACTTTTGGCTTTAAAAAAAATGAGAAAAAAGTTTTTCAAATCATAATTTTTTTTCTTGGAATGTGTTCACAATAGTGCACAAATACTAGAATGAGCACTCGGCGCGATCTTTAGAGCCTTCAAATAATTTTATGCGACATCTAATTTTCAGTGTTGTAGCATAGGGAAAACCATTAAAAGTCATTTCCGTAACACCATTTGTTATGGAAATGACAATCAGACAGTAAACGTCAAGCTGAGTAAATTCTACTACGTATCCTCAATATCTGAACAAAAATGAAGAACCATTGAGGAGCTTTCAAATGGAGAAAACCAGATTGATTATGACTCAGATTTTATTACCAATATGAACAGGTGAAAGTGTAAAGAAATCATTTCCGTAACGGTAAAAAGTTACGGAAATGACCGTTACGGAAATGATGGTTCAAACATTTAGACCAGTATAACGTCTCCCGAGGGCGATGCCTAGCGTGATTGTTTATATATTAGGGTACAGGTCACAATTCTGTTTGCACTGCCAATCAAAATGGACATTACTTTCCTATATTTATAGTGTTATACAACGTTACGGAAATGACACTGAATAAAGCTACTCTCCCTCATTTTTGCAAAAGTCTGTATTTTGATGGATATTCATCAGAGATACCGGAGATAAATGATGTGTGCCAAGTAGCCAATTCATGCAGGTACTTATTGACCAGGTTAATTTTTGGATTCAGTGTTTTCAATTTTATAGACTGTCCTTCAAAATGTTTGTTACGGAAATGACTCAAAATCCAGGGACAGACTTTTTTGAACAAAAATGGTAAAATTTAGGATTTAATTGATGCATTACGGCATTATTTGATAGATAGGATATGTTCAATCAGTAAATACTTAGTGATTAAGAGTATTTCCAAAAAGAAAAATTTTACTACCAAATAAATAATGACAATTGTAATTTTAAGCGTAACCATAGGGACATAGGGTTTTCGGGGGGTTTGCATCAAACATTAGGAAAAATAACAACATTTAACTTTGTTTATCAAGGTTTTTATAATTTTCTATATAATAAAGATCATATTTATCAAGACAAAACCACAAAATAAATATTTCAGAATTGTAATTTTTTTCATTTATAGTGAGTTAAAGTAGCAGGACACGAAAGTAGACACTTAGCGAAGAACCACCCTGTTGCGAAATTCCTTCAGAAGTCGAACAGTAAACAGAGTAATAAGACCTAGGTCATTTTGTCCATGCCCTAACTTAGGGTTTACCTAACAGGCCAGCTAGTCTAAGACTACGCGGTTCCTCCTGACCACATTCTTATTTTACACATCCCGTCTGAATCATACCTATCAAAAATGTTTGATGTTAAACTGATTTCTTGTGTTCCACATTCGGAAATAAATCCCACTTGCAAAATAATTACCTTAGATTGAATACGTTTGAGAACTACTTACCATGTTTGCGTTTTCTTTGTCGCCTGCATGCTTGACATCTGCGTAAACTTTTGATTGCATGGCATAAAGTGACGTCATTAATGATGGACAAGACTCACCGTCGAAGTTGCCGTCAAAGCAGATTTTGCCTGTAACGTGTACTTGATGCGATCAGAATGTAGTACTATTATGACATTTCACAGAAATTTCGTCAAAATGACGTCATACGTGAAACGTTTGCGTCACACGTTTTCCCAACTAAAGGTGGCTAATATATCTTCCTAAATCGTACGGTTTTACGTCGTGCTCGTGTTGCACTAAAGCGTCCACGTAACCTTTATTTACCAAATCTCCATCATTGAGAGGAGGGCCGCTATTTATCACATTGTGTAGACTCGTATCCAAATCCCCAGTCATTTCTCCACCAACCTTGTCCAACTTGATATTATTTAGGTGAGATATGAAATTGAAACGTAACCGGCGCTTGCGGCATCAGTACGTTCTGTTGGATCAGCCAAATCCACTATTTTCTTGTTCCCCATATTAATTCGACCCATCATGCGACTGCCATCATGCTTATTGTGTTAGGTCTAAATCCCTTACTCCACTAGATGATTCTTCGAATTTACTCGGTAAACCGTAAATTGATATCTTTTATATTTCTAGTAATATCAGGCGCAGATCCAGGGAGGGGGCGGAGGGGGCGCGCGCCTCCCGGTAATTCTGCAAAATCTTGCAAAATCAGCCCATTTTGGAAGCCTTTGGACAAGTTTCAGCCCCCTGGTAATTTTGACGTTTTTCAAATCCTGGATCCGCCACTGAATATGTCGATTGGCAAATTATGATTATCCAGTTTATGAGCGACTCCATTATTCCACTGAATTTTGAAGTCCAAATCGATTTCCGAAATATCCGGGTTAAGTATCTTCCAACTAGGATTTTCGTATCGAATCGTGTAACACTCACCAAATTTAATATCGCGTATGATCGGAATATTTTTCAATAGCTGCGTACCCTCAATTTTTCCTCGTTCATTCGCGAGATTATCAGTGGTGTTTATTTGTTTCAGATAAAATAATATTCTCTTGGGAGTAAATTCCACTATTCTATCGCCTGTGTAAGTTCCAGAGTCCAGCCAATCTTCGTCATCCAAACTTAGCAGATATCTAACCGCATCGGGTAACCAAACTTGAATATTTTCCGGAACCGTCATTTCGATCGAGCCTGTTTCGCGATTAATTTCGAGGGTAAACCCAAGAATCGCGCTAGTTAGTTTTTGAGCTAAACTTTGAAAAGTATAATTTCCCGCTGGAATAATAATTTCAGTAGATTGTTCCATATCAGTTCCGTATCCTGGTAAAGATTGTACCATCCTACCCAAACATGTATCTCCATTAGCCCTACTTTTTCTCCTTCCAGATTTTCATCGAGTTTGTATGGTTTACCCTTGCTAGCGTTAATTATATTTAGGCTTTCCATCTTTTATTTTACCATAAAAGATGCTTAGCTATAATCAAAATATAGATTATCGTGTTGGAGGCTATTTTGAACCAAGATGCAATTTTAGTCTCGTGAATCAAGAAATTCGCGTTAATCGAAAATCAGGATTTCACGTAAGATTTCCTAACATTTGGGATGCGTACAAACTTCCAAAAATTACCGATGAAAATTTGTACGATTTATGGCTGTCAAATCAGATGCAATTCTGGCAAAACCAACTGAATTTTGCTGTGTGGTGTGCTACTACAGGATGTGGCGTGGGTAAAGACCTCTTGAATCACGATGATCCGATGACTAGGAGCGTCTTTCGATTTCACGCTTACTATCAGATTCGAAGAATTCTTTCCGAAATGAGTGTGCCTTTACCCACTGAGAGCTCTTTCGATCCTTTGAATAATGGAATCGACAAGAACGCTTTCCAGAGAATTTGCACGGAATTTGGAATTAGTCCTAGAGCGAACTTTCAACAAAAGTTTGATTACTCAAACGGAATGGGAAGTTTTTACTACTACGCGATTAAAAGAGGACCACCTATTAAAAAGACTTTGACTGCTGGAGGAAATTACAATTCAAATTGGGGAAACAAGCAAGATCTAGGTAATTACTTCATACCAGCTTCTGGAAGATTCAGCGCTCACGATCAACACACGTACAAAATAGAGTATCTTCAACAAAATTTTGATCACGATCCTGGAATCACAGATCTTTCCATCAAAAAAGGTGATCACTTAGCTGTAATTGGTTCATTCATAATCGATTTTACATCTCAAAATCATACTAGAGCTGGAATTGCAAGAATCAATGACAGTATTCGTACTTATATTTGGGCTATCCTAGGATCACAAGCTCAGACCAGATCGACTATTATTGGTTCGGGTAGAGCTTTCAATGCTCAAAAACAGTTTTTGGCGAATGTGGAAGATGCGATTAATTCAGCCGTGGACATTCCAAGTTCTATCTCTAGATATCAGAAAACTTTACAGTATGCTCAAAGTAAGCTAGATTTTGTTGTAGGAGACGGTCTGTATCTGCTTCCTAGCAACATGGAACTTCTCGTGCGAAATTTGAATGGCTATAACAATTTTATTCAAGTGGTGACTTCTGACATGAAAATTGGATTGAATGAATCAATAAACAAACAAGAAGAACAGTTGCTGCTGACTACTCAAACGTCAGATCATGACTTTGATGATCCAGATTTTGCAAAGCAAAATTTATCTGATAGTAGTAAAGAAGTCGAAGATCTTTCTCTAAGCGAAACGAGCGTAGCGAAGCAAAGCGAAGTTCAAGAAGAACCATCACCTTTTTCTCACGAAGAAAAGATACTCGCGATCACTTTAGGTGGAATTGCTTTCGGCTTGTTCGCGTTGTATTTTCGATAATAATAAAAGATGGAAATGAGCGAAGTCCAAGAAAAAGAAACTGAAAAATTGGAAGAAGAGAAAAAGCAGTGTACAATGCAAAAGTTGAACTTACTTTTCCTTTTGTTTGGATGATTTGTTTAGC